>JAXBDA010007513.1:0-17378 GCA_036023075.1 Gaultheria prostrata
TGCTCTGTTTCTCCATGCTACGTTTGCCTCTTCTTCTTCTTTTTCTTTGTTTTGATCAGCAGTGTTAAAGATGGGCAAATAAACCCTAGAGAAACAAAAAGAGATTAAGTTTTGGCGCCAGGAGGGGAAAAAAACGTGGAAGGGAGTTAGAGGGGTGGAAAGGGGTAATAACAGAATGGAGGGGTGTGTTTTAACAGAGTTAGATGGCTGAAGGGAAGCTGCTACGTGGCAGCAGATTAAGGCAGGGACAGCAGATCGGGACAGCAACTTGGGACAGTCGATCCGGAGACCAGTACATGTGCTAAACCTTTTGTAGAAACTGCTTGTGGTAGTTAGATCAGTTTATGGAGAAGCAACGTGGGTGTGACAGTTATTGTATGTGGGGAATGACAGTTGGACTGAAGGAGTTTACCATCTCACCCTTTGCAGTTACTTCTTGGGTAGATCCGAAAAAGATGATTTATTATTTTGTTTTGGGGCAAAAAGTGGAAAACAGTTTTGTGACAGGCTTCAAAACTGGGTTATACCAAACTGGTGCCCCCTTTATATATTAGAATAGATATAAATAAATATGCATACTTTTAAATAAGGAAATCAGATTCCTTTGCTAACTAACTAATAACTAAATATCCACTATTAGATATTCAATCCAATTGCAACCACTATTTTGGATATTCCCATTTGTTTTGACTGCTTTCCCAATCAGCTGCAACTACAAAATGTGACTCTTTTTCGCACTCTCATATCAATTGATTTAATTTGAACTGCTTTGCTAGAACACCATGTAATATTCTGCAAGCTCGAATCATCATTGCACATTTGCACCAATTGAATCCAAACGCTAAAATAATTTTTATTTTCCTACGGAATCCAACCCCATAACACAACTGAACAGAAAGCTAATATCACTATTCATTTTAGAGTAATCAAGAACGAACAATACGTAATGGGTAGTGCTAATACCAAAACTATTTTTGATTGTGCCAAAACTCAAGTGCATGAAATGCTTGAGCTTTTAGAATCAACATTTCATTATTACATATAATAATACTACTTAGCGCGCTTATTAATTAGACCCAATACAATTATATATATGTGTAATTCAACACAAGATATTTTTGGGGCAAAAGAAATTAAAGCAAAAAAATATAGTCTCTGTATGTAAAATCACTAGCCCTAAAAAAAAGAGACTTCAAATGATATTAACCACTTTAAAACAAAGCCTTGCATAACCCTAAATTTTTTTCAAGAAACACAAAAAGAAGTTAAATACTAGGAGAACAAGCTTGTGCGTCGTCCAACAAACGTAAGCATAATCAAAATCCTTGACGTCAACAATGGGAATCAATTAAGACAGATTGGAAGTGGCTCTATATAAAATAAAACGTGAAAGAATAAAGGACGCCCCCAATAAGCAAAGCCCCACCCAACATACTTCACAGAAGGTGGGAATCAATGATGTGATTCCTATCCAAGGAATATGGCAGAAAGCCTAGGAAAAGCAGTTGGTCAAAAAATGTTAAAGATGACCACTTGGATCATAGTAGTAGTAAATAATTGGATAAATAATTGGTTCCCTTTTTTAACCAAAAAAAAAAAATTGGATAAATTTCACTGACACCTTCTCTGTTTTCCGTAATCACATTGAGCACCCTTCCTTTATTATTTGGTTAAGCTCTGCTGCTGCTGGCTACATGGCTCTACTTTATTCTTGATCCTGTTTGCTGTTAATTTAGAATTGAATTTCAATTATTTCATGTTGATTTAGAGCTGTAAGGATGCAGCTAAAATTGGAGGCATAGGAGCTTCCCACACCATGACATGCTTTGCACGATCTTTGGAAAAGATCTTGCCACGGGAATTAATGCTATTACCGATGAAGAAGTATTAGAGGAGGAGAGTCGGAATGAAGGGAGTTCTGATCATACATAAAATTTAGGCATTGGTATTGAAGAAATAGAACAAATTTTGTCAGATTCTTCCACAAACAGAGAAGAGAGTAATTCTAAAGGGAAAAAAAGAAAGAGGAATGATGATAGCTTGGATGCTTTCCGTGAAGCAGCAATGATCATTTGTTCAAAGATTGAAGAAGCAACTAATAAGTTCAATCAAGCTCTTGGCGTCAATCTTGATATAGCTATGAAGAGGGACAAAGTAAACAAAGAGCTTTGAAAGCTAGCTTTCAAGTCTATCTATGATTCAACGCCATAGAGCCTTGCTTGCTATACCTCGTGATCATGAGATAACTGAATGTTTCTTTACTTTGAAAGAACGACGAGAAAGAAGTGTTGTGAGGGCTTTGCTCAGTGAAGTTATAACTAGCTACTTGGTGTATTTATTTTAATTTGCTTTGCTTTTTTCTTTTTTCTTTTTGTAAGAAGAAGATTTACTTTAGATGTTAAACTTGAAGTGTTGGGAATTCTCATATTTTAGTTACATCATTCGAATTTTATAAATGTGATTGTTTAGCTTGTCTTTCATTGGTTTTTCTGTAGATGATATGCTAAACTAGGTGTTGAATTATGAAAATTGTATATCTACTGTGTGATATTTTATGGTTGGGAGACGTTTCATTCCATTGAAATGAGATTCTAGGCTTCTAGCAAACCAAATGTAGGAATTGGAATGACAATTCCATTCTTCCTATTGATTCGAGCTACAATCAAACATGAGAATGAGAATGATTATTCCAATTTCAATTCCTCTAATTTTTTGATCAGCATCTCAATTCCTCTAATTCCATTCCATTCTTAATTCCATGCCAATTCATATAATATTCCATTCCATCCAACCAAACACACTCTTGAGGAAATCGGATTCCCTTGCTAACTCAATCTCCCCTGTTAGATATTCCGTCAACTTGCAACCACTATGTCTTGATATTCCCCTTGGCGATTTCATGCAGTCCGGCTATGCGTACGGACGTACGCAATATATACGAACAAATTATAATTGTCCACTCCAATAAATCAACGCTAATAATAGTTAACTCTTACCGGTAATAGTCTTTAAAATCCGGACTGTCAAAATTACCTTTAGACGGTCAAGATGCACCGTCCATGCATTATACGTACACGAACGTACCTACGCACAGTTTTTTGGATTTCATGTTTTAGGACTCTCAGTCACACCCAAGTGTTTAGACTGCCCAATTAGTCTCTCAGACTCAGAACAATAGATGGACCCACCACTTGATTTACTTTGAATTGCTTTAACGGAACACCATGTAATATTCTGCACGCTCGGAATATTGTAGGCTTGACCTATGAGTATATATATTATTCGTAATTCAGGCAGCATAGGATATCTTTGGTGCAAAAGAAATTATAGAAAAAAAAATATTTTCATAATCACAGATATGCCAAAGGCAATAAATTTTGCAAACGGAACTAAATTTTAGAATTACCCCTCAAAGGGTTTCAACGTCGAATTGAAATATGGATCAAGGATATAGGATTTTCTCCAAGCTTGAACTAATTATTCAATTTGAGATGTACACGTGTGCCCTCGCCTCTAGTTTTCTTAAAGGAGATCGAAATAGTGTTAGAAAATAATACAAGTAAAAACTAACGATATTTAAAGAAACACAAAAATAAGTTAAATAGGAGAACAAGCTCAGCCACATCTTACAAACCTAAGCATTGTCGAAATCCTGGCGTCGAACCACCATGCATTGCTAGAACGGTAACTACAGGAATAAAAGGGACCTCGCTAAAACATGAAAGAATAAAGAATAAAGGAAGGCCAGATTGGAAGCGGATATATAAAACATGAAAGAACAAAGGAAGGCCCCACTGTCACTGAGCAAAGCTCCACACAACCTCCTTCACAGAAGGTGCATGGGAAAAAAGGTGATATTCCAACCCAAGGGATATCAAAGCAGTTGGACGAAAAATGTTTAAGAAACGCAAGCAGTGGCCCCTTGGATCTATAAATATGCCCACCCGACGGTACCAAATTAACCTGCAATTGGAGTTATGACGAACTTCCTTCGTAGGACCTTTACGTGGGGTGATGATGATACTACTATGATCAACCGGACAGGTATGGCTATCGAGGTCTGGCAGTTTCGTGCGTTAACCTCAGCTCCTATAAACGTTCGTAGGGATTCAGTCTTCGAAAAAATTAAAATACGAAGTCCTGATGGTTCAACCGAGATAGTCAAGGGCGTGAGCAAGTATGGCAAAATTTTTAAGAATATTGGCGCACTTCCATTAATGAAGATTTACTGTGAGGACCTCCAAAGCTTTCCGCAAATGGTACCGATGGCAGAGTTAAGTGCAGAAGATTTCAACGATTCAAGGATGATGACCTTCACATGGGAACTAATTGGGCCAGAAACTATGGGCATTGTGTGTACAAAGACGCCGCGACAGGTCTCTCTTTCTGCTTTTCTTAATAAGTTTATTTTATCGACATTTTACTTGATACATTGAATTATTTTAGTCTGTTATATGCATGTGCAGGGGTGAAGCAATCAATATCGGTCACTGCATGCTGTCAAAGGTATTTTTCTATGGGTGTGGTTTGCTTTATGGGTCGTTTGTTTGTTTTGGTTTTTTGTGGGGTTTTAGTCCCTTTGGGTGTTGGGCTTTGGCCTTTTAGGTGGACTTTCTCCCGTTGGTTGTTTTTGATTGGCTCCTTACCAATCGTTTGGATCTGTTGTGGTTTGTTCCAACTTCTTTCGTAGTGGTTTGGTCGGATCTTTACCCTTCTTCCCTTTTAATCTTTGTTCTCGTTCAAGGATTAATAAAAATTTTCGCGTTTCAAAAAAAAAAAAGGTATTTTTCTATTTACTGATCCAAAAAATAACCAACTTAAGATGTGATTGTAAGGTAAATATAATCTAATAATCCAAATTTGCTATGTACTCAAGGCAACGACTTGTTATGTTTTGAAAACAATCAATGGTAGCATCACCCGTAATACTATCTAACTCTCAAAAAAAGTGAATGCCTGTAATTTCCTTGCATTTGAAGTGAGTTGGGTTAATTTACAGATTTTTTGTGGGGTCAAAATAATAAAAATTTGATTACAAACTATATCAAATATGCTTTTGAGAAATCCGAGTGAGTGGGCCGGGTCAATTGAACCCAATTGTATCTATATCCCCTCGCAAATTTGCATGTGCCATATGTGAGGTAATTTACTCTCGTCGTCGCTGAGTTTGGTTCAATGGTTAGGGGTTGTCTGGGCCAGCTTACATGTACCTCGATTAATTTCCTTTCTGATATTATCAAATGGAGACAATCCACATCCGGACTAGGAGATTCATAAGAAATTGTGTTTTTGGGGCCTTATGACCTAAAGAACGACTCCAGGTTAATTTTTTTTTTCTTTTTAGCAAACCACCAATCATCCGGACTAAAGCCTTTGGAATTATTTACTCTGGTTGTTTGTTTTCTTTGTGGGCATTTGGAGAGTCATCAAAGAACGTTCATGGCATTAGAAACAAAAATTAAAGATAAGCCTTTAAGAGATTTTTAGGATCAAAATATGGAAGAGTAAGATAAATTACCTTTCCCAAAATAGAAACAATTATTTATCAACACGAAAAAAACCAAACAAAAACTATGAACCTTTGTATACTCCGTTCAAATAGCTCTTCTTTTTATCTCCCGTGTACGAAAAAAATCCAAACAAAAACACGAAATGCGTTTTAAGACTTATAAATTTCGGGCATGCTCCAAATTCTCCGAATAGCAGTCACGAAAAACAGAATTTCATTTGAAAAACTTTGAACCTCTAAACAAAAATCAACAAGTTTATGACAGGATTGGGAACTCCAACTTTTTAAACATTTTAAGCCTTAAAGTAACTATTTCAACTTTAACCTTTAATCCCATAACAAAGTATGTAAAACTCATGCGACGGGGAAAAGTGGGACCCAAAAAGTGGCAAATCGCGTGGTAAGCGTTGTGTGAATGAGGAGAGGAAAAACTAATGAGCAGCATGTTTGTCAGCTTCTTGATCAGTCGGGGCCAAATTGGATTTGGCAAATCGTGATTAAAACAATTATGCTGTTGTTATAATATTCCGCACTTAGCAGTAAATTAAAAGTTTATGGGGCAATTTTGCTTTGGACAATATTTTAATAGCAAATTGTGAGCTAGCATCAATTTTTAGTCCATGCCAAAATTGTGTTGCCCTTTATAGATAGGTCAATCGACGGATTGTTAGGTAACATTTGTATGCAATATCTCATATGGGCGATAGCTTATTGCCGTGTTACATGTTTTTCAGGGAATTAGAGGAACAACTGGACGTAGCTTGAATAACTCGAAGTCTTCTTTAGCTATAAAGATGTCTAATGTGATGTGTTAATGGTTTGCGTGGATTTTACTACTATTTCCTTGGTTTGTAATAATATATAATAATGCTTTGCACGAGACGCGTGCTCATTGGTTATGATATTGCATGGTTATTATAATTTAGTTTGTTGGTTTAGATGGAGCATGTTTGCTTTCAAGTAATGACCATTGACGTGCATTCTTATTGGTCAAATATACGGACTAAGAAACAGTTTGAAAGCCTGTTTTTGGGTATTACTTTTGATACAATTGTGGTTGGCGATTACTTTTGAAATTTTTTGGATGCATTGGACATCTAGTTTAGTTTTTTGATGCATGGCTAATGGAGTAAGTTTTTGACTGTATTGTTAATGTTTAGACAACTTGTGGATAATTTGTTTTTGGATTGTGATATATTTAAGGTATTTAGCCAGATTGCAAAAAGAAAACAAATAGCAACCTTAAACCAGCCTTTCATGAAGAATGTGAAACAAAAAAGATAAGGAAACAATGGAAAAATTAAACAGTCCAAACAAAAACTAAATTGAAGTATTCAGTCAAAAAACAAGACCATTTGGCAAACCAAGTTGAGTTGCACTCACTGCAAGATTAGTTGAACCTAGCCAAAAAATTGAAGTATCCAGTATCTTCAGTATGCTGACAGTAAGTGTTTGTTGATTCATGCTGAAATGGATGGACATGAGAAGTATAAATTTTGTTGCACGACCAGGTCAATGTGACACATTGTATTCTAATGTTTGCATTGTTCTCAAACACAAAGAACACTAATCACCAATCACAACTGTTGGGATGAGCTATTTGCAGGGGTGGAGTCATGATTTTTGATAAGTGGGGTCAAAAATTTGAACTACAAACAATTCTTTTTTGATTTGCTAGAAAGAAACAATTAGTAGATTAAAATCAAAATGTAGTTATATATCAATAATTAAATGTAGCTTCGATTTACAATTGACCCAACAACTTTTCATACTTTGCCCCCTTATTTTGGGGATTTGTGGGAGAAAACTAGGGAGTTTCTATTTTGCCCCGTTATTTTTCTAGGTTCCAAACCTTTTAAATGGGTTGGGGCAAGTAAGGAAGTTCAAAGTGGGATCAAATAAGCAATAACTTGGTGAAAACTATATCTATCTCTAGTGAAAATTCGGAAGGCTGTGGGGTCAATTGACCCCATTTATCTCTTACTCCCTCCGCCCCTGGCTATTTGTACACTAATCACAAATATGTGAATGACAAAGATACGTATGTCTCTTTAAGAGCAATTTATCGAGCACATGGTAGGCAAGTAGAAGTGAGAGCACACTAAGAATTTCAATTCAACTGGATGTTCAAAAAGACAAATAACTATTATAAGGACAAATAACTATTATTAAGTTGAAGATGAGAAGGCTAAAATTGAAAAGAGGAGAGTACCCAATACAATATAACCACAATTGTAGTAAAAAAATAGCGGATTTATGTTTGAGCCCATTAATCTCGTGTAGATGCCACTATTCAATTAAACACAGAAAAGGAAGTCGCCAAACCTGCACTAGTTCTTATTTAGGTTGTTTTGTCTTGGGTGAATAATAATCTTGGTCATTTTTCTGCACATCATAAGAGAAGTGCAACAATACACCTCTAAACATTAGTGTGTAAGGCACCAAGGCCAAGAGAAAAATTAGGTGATTGATCAAATAAATGAGGGCATTTTTCAGTTAGATGGTCCATTGGTTTTGGGGTCTGAAAACAACATTAGGATTTCTCAATTGCAAGGTATCAAACTGGACGTTGATTTAAATCTGGAGGATCCGAAAAATGCAAGGAAATTCTGAGGAAAAGAATACATGAAGCTTGTTTGAGTAATGGTGGTGATGAATCTGTGGAAAGTTTTCTCAACTCAGTTGCAAAAGGTTGTACCCAAAATATGGTGCTTCAGGAATTGCAATCACAAACAGCAACGGGTATGAGGATGGGTATTGAATTTGCAAAGGAAGACACCTTGGTGATGTCAAAGATGATTGAAGAGGATGTTAACAGGTTTGCTATTTTGAGAAGGAGCAAATCTAAATGATAATCTGTCAGCACTATCACAAGACCTGAAGTATGTGTGATATAGGAAACTAAATTGGAAAGGGTGGTCAAAGGAATGGTGCAAAGTTTTTGGGATGACACTGAAGACAAGTGGAATATGCTGATTCAGGAGCTACTGGTGCTTCAGGGGGATTTTAGTTATGTGCAGTATTGTGGGGGATTTCTACAGTTTTTTTTTTTTTTTGAACAGCAAAGAATTTTATTAATCTTTTGTACAAAGATTAAAAGGGAAGAGGAGCAGAGAACAATGAGGAGAGACACTCCAACATGAACAAGCAACCTCAGACCCAAGAGAAGATGAAAAGCAAGGAGCTAACCAAAAGACTACAGTTTCTTTGCTGCCCCCTCTGCGGAGTTTCTTTTGTTTCTACATTGATAGCTAGTGTGCATGTTTTGGCAAGCTTTTGCCTGTTACATGGCTAGAAGTATCTTGGTTTGTGAAGCTGCTATGAAATTTTGTTCTCTTTCACTTGAAGATAATGAGTTAGGGAGTGAGATTGTTCCTTTACTGCTGCTGTTTGAGGTCTTGGAGGATACTTATATCTGGTTTTGGGCTGTGCTACTACTGCTTGCTCTTGCTAATGCACGCACACTTTTGTGGAGTTGAAGAATGCTTTGATTTCTGATATGGTTGTGCTAAAAAGTTATCCTATTAGATGTTGCTGATGCTGTGTGGATCAAGGCTAAGGATATGTATTTGTTGAAAGTTTGGCCGGCTGCCTTGGTGTTTCTAGATGCTGTGTTTCCTGTCCTTCCTTTTTCCCTTCTTTTTTCCTTTCCTTTCAATTCCAGTTTTTCGCTGGAATTTGCTTTGCCTATTCCTTACACATGTGTTTGGTTGTGGCCTCTTTTATCCCTCGATGTACCCTTTGTCGAGTTTTTAATAAAATTTCTCTGCCGATCAAAAAAAAAAAAAAAAAAAAAACTATACAACTACCCACAAGTTATAATGGTGCGGAAATAAGATATAAGCTTCAACTGTATTTAGCAAACACAATGTGTATATCTGGAAAAAATATAACCAACCTAACAAACATGACTCTAGGTTTTATGGTTATGCATGCTAATTCAACATAGCTGTATAACCCAACTCAGCCCTACATGCAATACTTCTATATTGAAACTTGCAGAAATGGTAGTCGATTTGAAGAGGGAAGCTAACGCAACACAATAAGTGCTCTTCTGTACAAGACTCCAAAGTGTAGACAGATTGGGACCAATCATCTCTCTGCATCTAGAAAATTGAACACTTTTAGTTCGGGATGAGATGTAGCACGAATTAATGGGACTCTGGTGACAGATTGTTTTATATCTAAATGCACTTCAATAGGGCCATCTTTTTATGCAACAGATTCTTAAAAACAGGCCTTATCTTGCACTTATAATAAGTCCATTGCCACTTAATTATTCCCTCATTAAGGTTATCCCCAATGGCATATTCAAAACCAAAATGTTGTTAAAGTTAACAATGTTTGGCTCAAAAAATGCTCACAATGGAATACTCAAAGTTAGCAACATCTTAACCAATACTCAAATTTCGACATTTGCATTCTCAAAGTTACCAACCTTTTCCCAATAATCAAATTTAATAGACCCCACGTCTCCTCAATTAAATACACCTATCATTACACAAAAACCTTCTCTCTCTTTTTCAACAATGTTTTCAACTATTTTTTTTTTCCAAAGACGAAAAATGATAAAATTATTTTGAATTTTTTTAACGAAAACTGTTTGTTTCTAGAACTCAATTGTTTTTCTTTCAATAATGGTTTTTTTCAAAAAACTTTTTCTTTTTTGAATTTTTTTTTGTTTTCTAAAAGTAAAGTATTTCTTGGTTTTTACAAAACTGTTTGTTTTGTAAAACTATTTTTTTTTCAAAAGCCATTTCACTTTTTTCAATTTTTTTTTTGGGAAATTGTTTATTTTTTAAAAACACTGTTTTCAAAAAGTTTATAAATTTTTTTTGAAAAGAAGAACAGTTTTGACTGAAAAAGTTGTTCTTAAAATGATTTAGCTTCTTTTCTACTTTGAAAATGTGAAATAGTACTCAAGTTTGATTATACCATTGTGGACCTCTAGATTTTTAACTGTAGCCATCCTCTAAATGGATAATCAAAAAGTGATGTGACAGCTTTTGTTTATTCAATTTTGCGTATATCATTGGTGGTACGCTTAGCAACCAAAATCAAGCAAACAAAGATAAAGGCACTGCCAAATCCCTAAACAGATCATGAGACAACTGACCCAGTAAAAAAGCGCAGAGATATCTACTTTTTAGTCTTGGGTTTCCGATTTTCAGCAAAGAAATCTATCAACAACTTGCCGTAATATGGCAATAGAACTGGGACGAGAAGAGTGAAGAGCAAAGACCCAATATGGAAACCAGATCCCAATTCCCAGAATCTAAAATTGGGTTACCACACATAGGTAACCAACATCGATTACTATGGATTACATGCCATTTCCCAGAGTTTTATGAAACCTATCACTAATGCACGACTAAAATAAGAGATCATGAGGAAGAACACTTTAGAGCTAATGAAATAGAAACAGTAGAAAACTTAATCAGATACTCCAAACGGTCAAAGGCAGAAAGCTATTGCTTCAACATCTTTGAGCAACATAGAGGATCCAAATTCATATATGGCATACTTATGTAACAAACCCAATGTTGTAGGTTACTTGCAAACCGAAGATATGAATGATGAAATTAACAAAAGGCCTTGTAATGACATTTTATCAAACATGAAAAAGGCAAGCAACAATGGGCAAAGACAAACAGAACCAATACAATCTAGAAATGTAATTCAAAAAGTTTGATGGTTTTTACTATCCAAATTCATGAATGTAATGTAAAGGAGGAATGTACATTACAAAGCAGAAGTGGTTTCAATAATTATGGAACCAAAATATTTAGAGACCAAAAGTGCTCAGAAGTACAACAATACCTAATCAGATCTCACGTGAATGAAATCAGACCACATCCTTTTTTAGGGGAAAACTCGAAAACCGAAATTAGTATTCTCAATTTCTCATATTTTCTTGCCAAAACAAAAGCCTCAATAACCATATCCGAATCAGAACAAAAAGCGCAATTACAGTTCACTCATACCCTTTTAAGTGTGCAAGTGGTGGGTTGCTGAGGTTGATGTCCACTCAAACCCTGATGTTGATGTCCATCTCAGAGGAGCCAAGTTAAACCCTTTCCCAGGCTTTAGCAATAAAAATGCAGCACATTTACAAAGCACGGGTTCGGTTGGGTATAAATCTTATGCCCAAATGCTTACAGGGGATAATATTGAGGTTGGTGAGAAGAGAGAGGAGAAGAGGGGAGTTATGACTATGCTCTTAGTCCATCCAGGTGTTAACGGGTGGTTAGATAGAGGCGCAGTGGCTACGGCCAATAAGTTATTGGATTTGGTTGAACTACAAGAGGAGATTAAAAAGGAATTTGGAGCTGACATCCAAATCAGAAGCATGGGGGAAAGGTTTTTTCTTCTTACTTTTAACGATGCTGTTTTAAGAGACCTTAGTATCAAGGATGTTTGGTGGCAAAAATGGTTTTCTCTAATCAAACCTTGGGCAGGGGAATTGGCTTCAATGAAAGAATTGTGTGGTTAAGGTGTCTCGGGATGCCTCTTTTAGGCTGGAACCTGTCTACCTTCTGTAGCATTGGTGAGATTTGGGGAGAGTTTATAGAAGTGGACGAGTCCACGCTGAATTGTCTTTCTTTTCAATGTGGGGGAATTCAAATTGCTACTGCGAATGACTCCATTATTAATGACTGGATTGTTTTGGAGATTGAGGGTGTTTCACACCGTGTAAAAGTTATGGAGGAACAATCTCTTGGGGCATCCCTGCAGTTGGGGATCTCAACTTGATGATCCTCTTTTAACCACCTCTCGGTATATTCCGGACCTTCATCTTATTGATCTTGGTAATGATGTTGTTGAAGTTGTTTGCGATAAAGCTAAAGCAATTGAGGAGGAAGTCAACATTGCAGTTGTGAATTCAAAGGTGGATGATCTTGATTCTTTTGTCCGGGATTCCAACTCAGATGTGGAGGTTAACGACTTTGTTGCTGAGGATTCCTCTCCGATCCCGGATGTTAACACCGAGGTTCATGACCTAGTTGTTGATGTTGTGGAGTTCGTCGAAGGTTTCTTTAATCTATCAAAGGTAGGCTTTTGAATTGACAAGGATTTGGATGTGGTGGACGACTTTCAGTTAATTATGGACCTCAATTCTGTGGATAAGGAATTGGGTATTGAGAAAGCTAAAGATCCAAGTGATTCAGTTGGGGTTATTCAAGTCTTGGGGAACAAGAACCAAGAGATCGAAGGTGCTAAGGTAGCGGAGGGTGATGTAAATTCTGCCCTCATAGTTAATGCTAGCGATGTTGTAATATTAGAAAATCTTACGGCTAAGAAAAAAAGATTTAGAAGGAGAAGAGAAGTTAGAGAACTCCTTGATTCCTAGGACCACGTTTCTGGTGGTCATGGTTTTGGAGATCGTCAGGAAGTTGAAGATAGTTATCATTTAGGATCAATTAACTCAAATCGAGGATATTGAAAGGAGGAATATGAATATAAGAAGTCAAGTGGGAAAAGCGTTGATTGAGGGCAAAAGGCTGGGGGTTGTTCAACTCGAGAGCGATGATTCGGTTATTCAAAGAATGATGCAAATTGTGCATTAGAATTTTTGCTATTCTTGATGCTTTGTGGTGCTGTTAGGAGTCTTCTTGCTCGTTGTGGTGGTAGCCTATTTGTTTCTTCTATCTTGCTAGTGTTTTTTGTGGCTGGACTCCGTTGTTTGGAGTGTCGTTTCATTTTTTGCTGTTGCTGGTTTAGATGGCTTTTTCTTTTGGTGTAGGGTTAGGTGGTTGTAGTGTTTTGGGCTGGATGTTTTGGTTTTGCTTCTCTTTTGTTATGTCTTTTCCCTCTTGTTGCTTTCCATCCAGCTCTTCGCTGGATGTGTTCGCTCCGCCTTATCCTTGCTTTGTGCTTGGGTGCGGTGTCGTTATCTCGATGTATTCCTTTTCTTTATACATTTATATATTGTTTTTGCTGATATAAAAAAAAATGGTGGCTAGCTCATGCGGTAGAGCTTTTGAATGCCCCACACTGCATCTCGGGATCAAGTCTCATTCCCCCCTGTAATAGATTAGGAATGACGACTAACAAAGGAAAAAAAAACCCTTTCAAGTGTATAATCTAATGCAAACCCCTAACTTACCTTCCACAAGCTAATGGATGAAATTAAAACCCTAGTTTTTTGTTTGGGAAAGAAATAAGGAGAAAAATCAAATCAATTCAAACTTGCTGAGGGCTTCCTCGGACAATGATTCTTTCCTTCAACCAGTGCAACAAATCAGAAAATGGCTTTTGATTATTCTCCGAGTAGGAAAGAGGGAAGTGAAAAAATGTGAATGTTAGTAGGGAGTACGTATATACAAATTGTGAAAAGAGAGAAACATGAACAAACCTTTAGGTGGAAGAAGAACTCACGACTGAAACCCTAGCTTAACTGGAGATGAATCCATTAGAGGGTAAAACTGACTCAAATGAACAGAGTGGGGTGCCAGGTTGGGGAATTAATTGAAATTTAGAAGCTCGCGTATGCAATTTTTAGGAGGGAAGAGATTTGGCACTTGGATTTTGGGTGGAACGTTATGGTTGAATAGTGGAACGCTATTGTTGCCTCTCATCTATTAGCATTTTTGAAAAAATGCTGTAAATTAATGCTATAAAAAGCCATTTTGTTGTAGTGCATGTAATTCCCTATTGAGCCACTTCTTTTGGACTTTAGCCCAATATTTTGATTTTTATTAGCAAAAGGTTACCATTTTTGGTTGTTCAAGAGCCACTTCTTTTGGTTTCGATTTTTGGTGGTTTCTTGATTCGTTTTGACGAAAGAAATCTAAAAAGTATAAAATTATTAACCAAACTTAAAGTTTTGTGAATAAAGACAAAAAAAATAATCCAATAAACCATAAAATTTGGATTGTTGTTGTCTTTAGTGAACTTTTTTTAAAAAAATTTAGTCACTCGAAGAACTCCAAGACCATCATGGTCGTTGCGCAAAACATTCAGCACTTCTTGTAGCGCTTGATCAAACAGTTGTTCGTCTCAGTCCAACTGGAGACCTAATCTAGCTGGATTATGTGCACAACTATTAGCCTCTCTCCAACCAAAGGTTAAGTCACATGTCCATTCCATCTTAAGTTGCTCATTGATCAACATGATCAGGTTGTAGTTAGGATCAAAGGGATATTGATTCGAAACTGCCCGAAGAGCCACTTGCGAATCCGTTTCCAACACTACACGGCGCAACTCCATATCCCACACAAGTTTGAGACCTCTCCAAATACCCCAAAGTTCAGTCCTTAAAGCATCCACATTCCCAATACGACAAGCAAAATCCCTGATCCAATTCCCACCATCATCTCGAATTACCCCTCCAGCTGAGGCACGTCGTGGAATTCCATTGGAGGCACCATCAACGTTGACTTTGAAAACACGGCTAGGAGGAGCTTGGCCACTTCACCGCTACCCTTTGACAGTTTAGAGTTTGTTGGAAGGTTAGAGCTAGCATCGAACACTTCAGCCACTGAACGACGGATCTCTGATATTGGCTCTCAGGGATATACAAATTCCGAATCCCATATTTGCTGATTCCGCCAGTACCATATTTTGTCCAAAGCTGCAGCAAACATAGTGTCCCAACCCTTATTTTCAATTCTAGACCAAGGAGGGTTGGCAAGATTCAAATCCACCCATTGTTGAATGGGAAGTGAGAAAACACGTCCCAAAATTCAGCCTCCACCATACCTTTCCACAAGTTTTTCGTGATTGAACAGTCTCTAACGGCATGGATTGTAGATTCGTCATGCTGACCACAAAATATCACAAGTCCCGGACTAAATGAGGCCATAATTCTATATTTTTTAGATTCCTTTCGTCGAGACGAATCAAGAAACCACAAAAAAATCGACGCAAGATTAACAAAGATTTTTTTTTGAAAAAGGGCAAAAAAAAAAAAAGCCAAACTGTTTTTTTTTTACCCAAAGGAGGCCTAAGTTTAGTTATTCCAATATAAGCATTTTTTTGAGCAAATATTTCTAAACTTGCAATCATTTAATTTTGGATAGTCCATTGATGATAATCAAAGAACCTGAACATACAGGTGCTAAGGGGCATACCCCAGACAAAAACAACAACAAAACCAGCAACTCCCACAACTGAGAGAAACATATCACCACCGTTTCAAGGAAAAACAGCAAACATTTCTATGATGCTTCAGGTGGTGGCGCAAACCAATTTATAGCAGTAAAATCAAGATTCGGGGCAGATTCTTATGCTTCCGTCAAATAGCTTAACCCATTTAGCATCGTCATCAACATGACACTTCAGTATCTAAGGCAAAGCCTCCAAATACTGCCAAAAGCAATGACTGCAGCAAAGATAAAAAACACAAATATGCATGCATAGAAGAAAATGACATCCCAATTTTTTCGCTTAAAAGATAAAGCTATCGGGGTCTCGTCGGTGTTTCTAGTCATTCTCGTTGGTGTTTCATTCACCTTCTTCCAAAGTCTCTCGTAATCCAAAGAACTTTCGTTTCGGTATTTAATAGCTTCTCTATACTTGTTTCCTATCCAGACTAACGCAGACAAGATGAAAATGGCAGGTACCACAGAAAGCACAAAGGGGAGCCAGAAGTCCCTGCATGACATGAAGGATGAGTCACCGGCTAGTGGTGAAAAGACGACTGCCTGTGAGACAAAGTACCAGTTTGCAAGGTTGAATGCCGTTGTTTGGAAACCAATAATGCGATCGTTCTGCTTTTCAAGTCCTTTTTTGTGTTCCTCCAACAACTTTGCGTTAGCTTCATCGTGCCTCTTTTCAAGCATTCGTTCGTGCTTTTCCAACTGCTTTTCAATTTTTCTTAGACGTTCCTCCAACTGCGCTGTGCAGCCTGTGCTACTGCTACCTTCATCCTGTGTTGTCGTGATTTCCATCTTCTGTTTGCCTTTATCTCTGCTCGGCAGTTCTATTCCATCTTCGTCAGACATATTTGCAAAACAAATAATTGAGAAATATCTGATTAATTTCTGCAAGAATAAAATGGTCATCTAGACAATACTCATGGCCATGGGTTAGAGAGAGAGAGAGAGAGAGAGTTGACAATCAAGGTTCGCTACTTCCCGTTCTAGTCAACTTGTGGTTTTGGCTATCATTTGGTAAGGGTCCTTAACTCCTTATGGGTCCATATGAATCAACAAATATTTTTATCTTAGTGTAAAGTTGACACGGTCCTTATTGGTCGATGTTCGTTACTTCCCCATGACATGCATAAAAGTAAAATAAAAAAAGCTTTTCTCAACTCAGTTAGTTTATACCCTTCGGCGTATATCTCAGTTAGTTTATAAACAAAAAAAATACTCACACATCACTTTTCACACATCACCCACACACCCCTCTCACATATGAGTGGGTCACACACGTGGGCCCTATGTGTGGGACCCACCCCTATGTGAGAGGGGTGTGTGGGTGATGTGTGTGTAGCATTGTTCGTTTATAAAGACCCCAATCAGCGTAATATTTTTTGGTTGTCCTGTTCTTTTGAGTTGGTTTTTCTTGATTTTTACTAGACTTGGGTCAATTTTTTTTAGATAAATTATTAAATTGTTTGTCTCAAAGAGAAATAATAAAATTAATAAAATATCATTACTAGTTCAAAAAAACTACCCCCTCCGTCCCAATTTGCTTGCCCCTTTTGGGGAAGTGGGTTTTTAAGGGGTGTGAAAACTTTGTATTGTCTTTTCTATTTTGCCCATAAGTCCAGTCAAAATTACTGTGACCAATTTATGAGGCTAATTTTTTATATGAAACTCAAAACATATGCAATATGGATCTTGTTTGATAGATATCAATTAGTTTTATTATACAAAGTTTTCAAAATCATAAGAACCGTTATAAAATAAAAGATAATGGC
>JAXBDA010007514.1:0-17378 GCA_036023075.1 Gaultheria prostrata
CCCGTCCGGGTATTTGTTTTTGACAAATCCTCGCGTTGAACCTTAAAAGCATGTTTTAAACACATCTAACGGTTCGGATTATCGAAATTTGATCTCAAACAAAAAATCCAAGAAATTTCCGTCCCAATACGGACGGAATATGACGGCAGGTGCCTTAAAAGGGGCCTTTTCAAAGTTCAGGTGCCTAATTGACGCGAAAAAAAGTTTAGGGGTGTGTGTGACATTGAGTGTAAAGTTCAGGTGCCATTTTGACTTTTTCTCAACAACTAACCACCGCTGGGGATTTTAATTAACATCGTGGAGGATTTAGAAAAAGTAATTTAAACACCATGGAGGGTTTAGAAAAACTTAATGCAGTAGAGGACTTAGAAAATTTCGGGAAAAATTAACGCCGTAGAGGACTTATAAAATTTTGGGAAAAATTAACTTAGTACTGTTGAGGTTTTTTAGAAGAACATGAGCTTTTAAGTGATTTTTCTAGAGCGTTATTTCTGAAAACATGAATAGTAGGGGGGAAAATGTAATTTTGAAACAAGAGGGGGAGTGGGTGCCGTACGGTGTGGATATTTACACCGCACAGTGGAGAGAGAGTGCGCACGGTGCAAGAGGAATTTTTCAACCAAGATTTGTAACTGCCGACTCCCTGATTCTTCTCCATTTGTTCAAATTTGTTGATCAGTTATACTCCCAAGTGAAAACTGACTTCCTTGCTTGCATTCTTCTTCCTTGATTCCAAAATTTTCGATCAAAGTCCTTGTTTCCAAAACGTTCACGGCCATGTCAAATTCCAGAGATAACCGAAGTCGACTGTAGACACCCCAATTTTCGATCTCCGTGCCCATTTGGAATCCCCAATGATGAGAGAGATCAAAATATGCCTCAAAAGCTTTGGAACAATGCTCTTTGTACTCGAAACCCCAGAAAAATCTCTTGAACACAAGCCATATCCTACACCATCTTCTAGTACATTAAAAACACTCTTTTTTATATATATAATATGTCTCAATCCGTTTTGAAATGAGGGAGATATGAGGATTTTACCAAAACGACTCTTTTTCCGACCACCTAAGGGTAAAATCATCATAACTTTTGATGTACAAATCATTTTGCTTCCCAAACACTTGGGTTAGAAAGTAGACTTATCAAGCTTTCCAATGGTACCAACCACGCGCAAAACAGAGTTCGGTAGCATCCGAGGCGGCCCTGCGAAGTTTGGCCTTTTTACAGTGCCGCGCGGGACACACAATTGGGCCGTACGGTACAACTATGTGCACCGTACGGTGCACTTTTGAAAAATTCAGAATTTTTTCCAGTTCCACCGTACGGCACACATAGTTGCACCGCACGGTGCAATTGTGAATACCGTACAGTACCTGTTCTTCAGCACGAATCCAACGAATTTCCAGCAGCTCAAAACACGCTACGAATCTCATCATTGTTTCGTGCGAAGAGGAAAGGCTACTCCGTGGCTCGCAATTTTGGCGTGGGAAATTTGCTTAACGTGAAGATCGATCAACCTCCCCCGTCTATAAATACCGAGCTTCGTCGCCGGTTATGAGGACCGAAAAAAATTGCAGGAGGAAGAACTCCATGAAACCTCTTCTTTGAGCTCTGTCAAAACTCCATCCGTGTCCTAATCCATCCATTGCTACTACTAATCCTCTCCAAAAAAAAAATCATTTCCAAAGTACTCTAGTAAATCCAAAATCTGCGTGTCCGAAATAGTTCCAAAGGTACGAAACTCATTTGTTCGAGTGTATAGTTTTTTTTATTCTTTGAAGGGGAGGTATAACTAAGTTCAGAGTGGTGTTCTTACCTCCCCTGGGCTTAATAAACCAAAAGTTTCTGTTTCAACAAGGGCAACCGTTGGGTAGTTGAACCTCTGGAGTAATGGCGTAAGTGCAATCCAATGTGCTTCACGACATTTGTTTATTTAAGAGGTACATTACCAATCCTTTCAAAAGATTTTTGATTAAAAAATCATGGTTTTTGTACTGAGAAAATACCCCATTTTCTTCTCTGACCAGAAAATAAATTTTGGAAAATATTTTTTTGACAACATACGGTATCAATGGTTGTACCGCGCGGTGCATATGTGTATGCCGTACGGCATACTTGGTAAAAATCTTGGGGTGCTCTGTTTTCTGAAACCCAATCCCCTGTTTTTTTTATTTCCAGTGGATGTTAATTGCAATTACCCCCCCTATATTTCCTATTCTTACTTTTATACCGTTTTAGTTATTTCGTTTACTTAAATGTTTATTTGCATATTACGTTATTAATTGTTGTTATTTATTTCTTTAAAGTGTTATTTTCTTTATTTATTTTGTTTACATAAATAAAGTTTTCAATAAAATATTTTTAGAAAAATCCCACAAATATTTAGTAGAGACTGGAAATTTCCGGGCGCACGGGGTGCTTTTTCAAACAAAACCTTCCCCGTTCGTAACCTGGTTCCCGAACCCAAATCTCTACTTTTCGCAAACCAAACCCTTTTTTCAATGGCACGAGAATCATTATTTTTCTAAACTGTTTCTCGGGTACCAAACATTTTCCAAAAATTAAACCCCGGGTGGCGACTCTATATTTTCTTTTTCCCTAAAATCGCCTCCTTTTTCCAAAGACAAAAAAACCCGTGGGCCGTTTTCCGCGACCGTCCACATCGACCCACCTCTTCCGGCGCTGGGTCATCATCATCGCCGCATCGGGAAGAGGAAGTCGCAACCCATTCGGCCATGGGTGATCCTATTCCATCGGTTTCAAGCTGAATTGATTCGGTCAAGGGCGGTTCTAGTGGTGCCGAGCACCGCACGGTTCAAATTGGGGGTGAAATACCCCGTACGGTGGAAAATGGTTCCCAAATAGCCGAGCCAAGCGGTGAGGAGCCACGTACGGCGGTGAGAAGCACTTGGTTCGGTAAGTGGTGGTCTTGGTACCACGGTTGCAGGTGAAACTCCGGCGAGTGGTTTTGTTGATGATCGGCCCACGGGAGGCGATAATGTTGCCATGCAGGGTGGCGAGAGTGGTTGTGGACCCATGGAGGTTGATGTTCCGGACGCAGGTGCGTCAGTTTCTGAGGTGGAGATGGATATTGGTGGTGTACATGTCTTGGTTGAGCAAAGACCCGCCGGGGAGGGCGTAGACAGTGGTTCACAAGAGAGTTTAGTACCTGGTGATAGGGGTGCACATCGGCCCGGTGGCCCGCCCAACCCGTCCAGCCCAGCCCTATTTTTTTAGGGTTTGGGATATAAATTTAGGCCTATAGGGTTGGGCCGGGTTGATATTTTAAGCCCGATTAGTTAATGGGATGGGTTTGGGAAAATCCTCAAGACCCAGCCCGAGCCCGGCCCGGCCCGAATAAAATATAATTATTATTGAATAGAATATATATGCTCCCGTAGAAAAACAAGAGAAAGACTGGAGGAATTTTTTTTGCATGTCAAGCTTTATGAATGTTGGAGAGTTCCACTTTTTGAAACTCTTATTATCTTTTGAGAGACAATTTAATTATTAAAATCATAATGTTTTATGGGTTTGTTTTTAATAGTATTGCAAGAACATACAACTTTAAGTATTCTTGGTTGAGAATTCTAATTTGAGATCATTGTAGTTTTTTATTTTTATTTATTTATTTATTTTTATTTATTTATTTTTTGGGGGGGTAAATAATAGATCGTTGTAGTTGATTTATTTATGTTTGTGATATCACGATTTAGAAAAATAAATGGGCTTATTGGGCGGGTATGGGAAATAAAACTTTAATTGGACTAGGTTTGGGAATATAAAATGAAGCCCGATTCTTAATGGGCCGGGCTTGGGCATGCACAAGTCTCGTTAGTATCTAGTAAAAGCCCGGCCTGAGGTATGTGCACCCCTACCTGGTGACCTTTTGAGTGCTACTTTGGTGGTGACTGAGGTACCAGTACATGGAAAGCGGACATCGACGGCCATTCCAGTGATCAGGAGAGACTTGGGGGAGGGGGAGGTGATTGTAGAGGAGGCTCGGGACACGAGCAGTAGTGACGCGGAGATGGGTGGTGGTGAGGAGGCACGTACTGAGGTGACTAGACCTACAGTGCCAGTTTCTCGAGTTTTCAGAGGTTGAGTTCACTCACTTGGCACAGGGAGCATCCACGACGTAGAGACTTCCGACCCACCGCTGTTTCCTGCTGTGGTTAGTTCTTCTCGAGCTAGGGGGCCTACTTTGGGTGATACTCTTGAGGGAGTGAGAGACGAGGACTTTGCAAGAACCCTTTAGCAGGATCCATCGTTTGATGCTGTTCTGAGTGGGGAGAGTATCCCTGAGCACGTTTAGGATGTGGCTTTTGAGGAGAGACAGAGAGAGGCTGAGGCTGCAGGAGAGGGAGAGCCGATATCCATGGTGTAGACACCCCAATTTTGATGACTTGTGCATCCCCGATGATGAAAAAGCAGTCCCTTGGGTCAAACGGGTCAAAAGAACCAAAACCCTAAAACCACTTGAACCGCACGGCCTCATTTCATAAACTGTGCGGCTTAAAATTCCATCAACACCGTGCGGTGTGGTTATATGCACCGTGCGGTCCATATTGGGACACCGTACGGCATCACCAGTCGAATCCCATTATTCCCGCGTTTGCCCAACAGCTCGTTTCGTTTGCGTAACACGCGAAGCCTACCCGTAGCTCGACATTTTGCCGTGGGAATATGGCCTAACGTGTGAAGTCTTCCAAAGCCTCATGCCTACAAAACTCAAACTCAACCGAACAATTTCGGCCAACTACGAAGCAGCTAAAAAACTCACGTATCAACCGAAATCGAAAAATCCCAGAAAGAAAACCTTCTTGCTCTATTGCTATACTTACACTCTCACTCACCCATAACCCCAAAATCATACCACAATCTTGTCTCATAAACCTCTCACCCTCAACCCAACCGGTTTTGTTTTCCACCCGAGGCATTTCAAGGTATAAATCCCGTGTTCTTATCAAAGTTCTTGTATTCTGAGGGGTGTCCACTAGGTTTGAGGGAAGCTTTGTAGCTCTCCCTTGAACTTAAAAGGACGTTTTCAATCAAGCATAAAACTCTTGGATGAGCCTTGCGTGATATCAATAATTATCACGAAATACCGTCCGTGTGTGGAGGTACATTTCTTCGCTACAATATTTTTCAAACCCTTTCAAAATCATCAAAGAACTTGCTTTTCATAATGGAAATGAAGGGAACAGAGAACATTTTCATTCTGCCAAAACCCCAATTTTTCAAAAATTTTGTGCTATCAGTGGCACCGCGCGGTGTCCAAACATACACTGCGCGGTATCTATTCCTACGCTGTACGGCGTCAGTGGTGAAATTATTTTTTTCATGCTCTGTTTCGGGTTCTGATGCTCTGTTTTGGGGAAAAAAACTTACATTCCTCTTATTACACTGACTTCCCTTGGCTTTTGATTGTTACTATTACATCCCCTCATGTCATATATTATTTCAATTAAGTATTTATTTGTGCTTTAAATATTTTGTTGCATTACTTGTTTATTCAATATGTCATTTTATTGCATTGCTCGACTTGTCACTGTTATTTATCTATTTAGAATAATCATTTACTGTTTATGTGAATAAAATTTTCAATAAAATCTTTTCATAAAAATCCCACGAATATTTAGTAGAGACCGGAAAATTCCGGGAACGCGGGGTGTATTTTTCAAACAAAACCTTCCCCGCGGGTAACCTGGCTCCCGAACCCAAATCTCTATTTTTCGCAGACCAAGCCCTTTTTCAAAGGCGGCACAAGTGTCATATTCTTTTCTAAACTATTTCTCGGGTACCTAACATTTTCCAAAATCAAATCCCGGGTGGCGACTCTAAATTTCTTTTTCCCTAAATCGCCATTTTTCAAAAGGACATCAAAAAGCGTGGCACCATCCACACATGGTTGAGGAGGTGACGAGAGCTCAGAGAGATAGGCTCCCCTTTACTCCAGAGACTTACGTGCCACGGGTGCACTTCTTTGTTCTACTAGGGTGCGACGTTTACACGCCGAGGCACCTGTTTTACCCCGAGACCACTTTGCAGAGGGACCCGGAGACCCATATTTCATCGCGCCCACTGGTATGTATTTTAGTTTTGCATTTCCTTGAGTTATTGTACTTGCCTGTTTCTTGCAATTGTTGATTGAAAACTTGTATTTGCTTCTAAAACAGCGGAGCACTTCTTTGGCCATTTACGGAGGTTCGTCAGACTCCTTTGCCCGTTTTCAGAGTTTGTCGGCAAGGGTGAGGAGGATAGTGGAGGACACGGGCTTTATGGACTTCATCAGGAGATGACGGTGAGGGCTTTAGTAGAGCGTTGGTGGGACACCACCAACACTTTTCACTTGAGGTTTGCGGAGATGACGGTGAGGGCTTTAGTAGAGCGTTGGTGGGACACCACCAACACTTTTCACTTGAGGTTTGCGGAGATGACGGTGGCGCCTTTGGAATTCTCGACGATCACTGGTTTGAGAGTGGGTGGTGAGCCGATTTCATTCGACTCGGGGTTATACTTACATGCGAGGTTCTGTTGCGAAGAAGTCCCAAGATCGACCACTGTCACCTAGCCTAAAAGTGTTGGAAAAATTACAGTGGCAATCACAAATTCCATAGAATAATTTCCATTGATAACAGTGACTGTAATTACATGAACAAAAATGAAATGAAATAACAGAAACTGGAAAGAAATACAAACAGTAGATGTGTAAATTGAAACGACCGAGTCCTGTGAATCACAGTCTCCTTAACAAAGATGCGCCGCCTACCGTGGTGTTGTAGTTATCACTGGTGTCCTCGTCCCAGGATAAAACGGCAAGAACCACGGCCGACAAAACACCACTGTTGACTGCCTTGGTGAACCGAACTTGCGTCTGCCTCTCTCTCTCAAAGAACTATATATTAGAAGAATATGTTGGAGCACAGATTTCTAGTGCTGAAACCAATGGCAGAGGCTCCTTTATATAGGTGAGGAGGAGCCTAAGCCATCAGTACAGGAATTGAAGGAGCAAATCAATTCTGATTCAATTCTGCAACTCTAAGCAATAAACCAGAATTTGAATTGAGGTGAAACTGCCCAATGAATTCACCAATGAATTCTGCCATTTATTTCACATTATGGGGAGGTTACAAGGTGTAATAACCAGCAATAAACACCTGTAACAATCAGCTACGTTGGTCCTTTCGGTTGCCTCGAGAGGCCCTCCGAGTGCCCCGTTTCATTCACACTGAATTTTCAAGAAATTTCCAACAAAAAGAGAACCCATCCTTACCGCCATAGATGAAGTCTTATACTCCAGAGGTGCACCACGAATTTGGACCCACAAATTAGCATAGCTGAAGTTCAGAAAATGCAGAGGAACATCAGGTTCCCAAGCACAAAGCATTAATAAGGCCCGATTAGCATTCCAAGGTCCTGCATGGACCAGATCTTCGTTATCAGCAAATATTTCGGTCTGAGTATATAAAACTTCCCAATCCTCCTGAAAACCATGACCCTCCCCTCCAAATGCCAAGAATCATCAATAGCAGCCTGCATTTCTTGAGTAGAGATAATGCGATAATCCAGTAAATACCCCACCAAACAACCAAAATCCTTCTCATGTTCACGGTGAATGGAATGCATGCTCTGCTCTGCAATCTCAACCCCAAAACGAGGCTGTTGAAGCACATGGGTTCTGTTTTGCTTCAGAGTCATCCATCTTCTGTGACAGAAGCTTGAAACCAGCAGAAGAGATAAAAGAAAATATCAGAACCAAAAAAAGAATAGAAAGAGAAAAAGAAGGAAAGTAAGACTGAAGAATCCGAAGCAAATAAGAATAGATGTAGACATGCAATGAGAAAAGGGCCACACTAGGGTTACAAAAGCTCCAACCTATGCTGAAAATAGCGTAGAAATTGAAATCGGCTATCCCAGAAAGCAATTGACACTGATAGGAGAAGGAAGAAATAGGTAGATTTATGTCAGAAGAAATCCAGATTCACCCCACCAACGTAAGGCTACGCAAGAAGAAATCCACAGAGATTGGTGATATAAACGTCGAAAACTACACAAAATGATGAGGAAAAGCACACGCCAGCGGCTAGGGAAAGTAGCAGACGAAAAGCTGAAAAGGGGAAACTCTCCTAAAGAGAGAGAGAGAGTCACTTGACTCTTATGAAAGATATATAATTGAAGCTAATCTTGAGACATTAATTTCCATGGATTGAGCAATCATACGGAAAAGGAGCGCGCGGTTCCCGAGAAAGTTAAATACTCCATCAGTCCATTTTTAAATGTGTTTGCAGAACAATTCCGGCAAAGGTGCAACTGCTATTGTGCAACCATCTTATCTTGGAACCGGACTCCGAAAATAATCAAGCATCCTTTGGTGAGGCGGCGATTTTGTGAACCCCCCAAAAAAAATGGCTAGTATGTTACAGAAATATCATTGGAGGGTGTGAATATCAATTACCTAGAATTTCTTTACATATTTTAGTAATTTATTCTTGCTTCGTAAATCCAACAAATTACAGAAATATCATCATTACAAATTTCACATCAACTTTTACTTTCACTTTACACCTCACATCAACTTTTACCTTCATTTTCCAAAATTATCCTCCGTTTTTATTCATTAACTTTTTAAAAACACACTTATTAAGAAACATCTCAAAATGGAATACTTTACTTTTATTTGGGGACGGAGGGAGTATGATCAGTACGTATCATACTCTACACCCACGGTAAGAAGTACAATTCTTAGCAATTCAATTTCAACTAGTGTTCTAAAACATTGCATGTGGATAGCCTAGACATAAAACATGACATGTAAGGACGAACTCAGTCCTCCCTTTTTCTAAAACCCAGATTTCAGGTCCCAACAACTTGATTTTTGATCAACAGGCCGATTTTCCCTTAAGAGATCTGGTCTCTCATTGGTATAGACATTTACTATTCATTTAACATTCCTGAAATATTTGTCTAAGCCACATTCTAATCGGATGACGTTTGACTGTTACAAAATTTTAGTAGCACTCTGTAAATTAGACGAATGGCTAGTATGTTACAAAACATATCATATCACATTCATAGCCATTACATGACGTTCGTGAGTCGCACGTAAAGTTTCTTGTGATACAAAACTCGTTTACTATTTATCGGGTACAGATTACAGAATTGTTCAAAAACGCACTTAATTTGATCACGAACATTAATATTGAATTTCTCTAAGCCGGGCCGTTAATATCAACCGATAATCGCACAATCGATTCCTTAATGATCGAAGGATAATTTCAAAACCATAGGGAGACCCCCCTGAATAAATTTGCATCTATCTTGTCCTGGACGCAATTTCAAACAGCGGAACACAAACCCTCTCTTTAAAAGAGATTTTGTACCTCGACTATGAATTTCTCGACTATGAATTTGGAGACGAAACCAGGTGAAACGAAATTACTTGTTATCTACCAGTTTTTGCATATTGCATGAGACAAACAATGGGTTAGTTCGATAATGCCTACTCATTTCGGGCTATCATTCCAGTCTCAAATCCAAAATCCAGATCTATAGCTTACGGAAATATTTCCTGGGGCTATTGTTTAAGCGTCAGTTTGACATTTTACAAAGGCAATTGCCGGACAAAGACAATTTGCCATCCAGCACTGCTGTTCATCATCCACGCTTTCAGATGTTTTTAGTACAAGTTCTTTACAGACTCAGGCGCTTATGCTCCGGATTCTGTCTGGACCCTCTTTTCTGGTAAAGTAATCCTGCTTCAGTCTCCGCTTCATCCTATCTGAAATGTTTCTAAAACATTGCAACCATCTCGAGTGCAGTTCCCTTTCCATGCCGAAGGCATTTTCTTCTTCCCTCCTGTGAGCAAAAATTTGGATCAAAGTTGTACAAAATTTATAGTACTCCACTTAGAAATGTTGACTACTCAAGCCTGCAACAGCAAAAACAAGTTCAAAATCTGAAAAAAATGTAGGAAATTGTTGGAAATGATCACCCATTTGATCCCATAATTCTTCTGGGTTAATGTAAATTATTTCACCACTTGGTCCTTCAATCAACATTGTGTTTAACCAACCATCCAAAATACAGAAAAAATTTAAGAGGAAATATTTGATTGCCAAGACTAAAGAGAGTGATTAAGAGTGGGCCCACATGTTCCCCCTTTTCCCATAGTCACGTGTGTGTTTGTGTTAAAGCATCCAACTCAAAACCAATTGGCAATGAGTGGAGAGGTCGTCCATGCTCATATACTACTTTTGGTTATTATAAATAATCAATGTGGGACAAGCTCTACCACTCTCTCCAGCACGTGCGACCCCTGACCCACACGCGGAGAGAGAAACAATGGATCCATAACATAGGGATCACAACAAACAACGAAACAAGGTGCACTTCAGACACAAACAACAGGGCAAGCTCTGATACCATGTTAAAGCATCCAACTCAAAACCAATTGTCTACGAGTGCAGAGGCCACCCATGCTCATATACTACCTTTGGAGGTTATAAATAACCAATGTGAGACAAGCTCTAACAGTTTGCACATGGGATTAAGTCTGGAGTGGACAAGAGAGGACTATAGATCCATTTAGTAACCCATTTGGGGGATTAACTAATACCAGGGGGAGGAGTGGTATTTAGCTAGTCCCCTTCCGGATTATTTCCCTCCACATCCAACGGTCAAAACTAATCCCCGTCATCATTATCACACTCTAACCAAACACAGTACAACTAATCCCTGTATTCATATAATCCCATCTATTATCCCGTGCACCCCACTTGTCCCCTCTATTCCCATTCTTATTCACATCTTATCCAATCCTTACAAAAAAAAAGTCCGGCAATCAAACGAGCCCTGGAGCATTAGCAGGAAGAGAGCACTTTCAATGTGAACTTACCTAAAGTCAAGAGACAAAAAAGTGTAGATTTGCATCTCTCAGTGTTTGAGCCAGTAGTTTCGTAGCTGAGCCATGTGCAATAGTATCTCATCTCGACCCTGATTGGTGACACTGCTGGTCATGATCCAAGGTGGCACCGTTTGAAAGAAATCACGTATCAACTCCTGAAAATCTTGTACATTTTCTTCTGGTCTCTTCCCTCCATTTCTCTTCTTTTTCCTCTTATCGCATTTGGTGAAGATCAACGTCATGGGAATCTGAATGAAAACAAATTAGCCTCCGTACATATTTTAATTTCATTGCACCACAATCTGATAAAACAAAACTTCATTCAAAAAGTGGGCATCTAACGGAGTAAAGATCAAGCATCAAGATGACGTCCAGGAACCGAGGCCCCATTTGTTGGTCCCGATAAAGCATTAGGTTTGCTACATATTCAAGGGGACCACATATCCTGTATTTGTTAAAACTTATTGCTGTCAGGACTATTTATTTTTGGACAAGTTATCCACAAAACATGAGAGAGATAATTCAGTGGAAATACCTTCACAAACAGGGCCTTAGGTTTTCATCCGAGTAGCTGGTCCAAGAGAAACTAAATCGGCAAGAAACAAAATCCCATCCAGCAATTACCCAAAAAAAAAAATCCCATCCAGTTCAGTCATTTCAATAATTTTATATAACATGTTCGCGTTCAAATTTTGGGCATACAAACAAGAAATACTATCTCTACGTGGCTAAAAATCTTTTTTAGGCTTCCCAAACATCCCTCAGTACAAGCTGATGGACTGTAAAAGGTACTTAAAAACCACAAATTCATAAGTAATAACAAGCCCATATATCGAGAGTGTCGTTCACTTTGTTCAAACTGGAAACAAAAATGATAAGAAGAACCAAGTCAATCTTTTCAGTAGAACTAAAGAAAATAAATCACCTGATTTTGACCCAGCCAACTTGCATATTCAAGATCAATCGGTTTTGCAGGAATGCTAGCATCTATGAGGAGGAATACGGAGACCAAAGTTGACCGGTTCAGGAAATAGTCTTTTGTGAACTTGTGCCAATCAGTTCGAAGATCCTGTGGTGCTGCTGCATACCTATTCAATGTTGGTGCACATGTAGTCGAGTCATAATTTGATTCTTCATAAGAACTCAACCCATAAAACATAACTATATAATGCCAACAGTACTTCACTGCTTATTGTCACTTTGGCATTTCAAAGCAACAAGAAAGAATAAGCACTAAGCGGAGTTAATCTGATAACATCATTGGGCGAACACTTTTACTGTCAGAAAAAATCAAAGTAATAGCAAGTGACAGGTTAAACCTCTGGAAGGGTAACTCAAAAGATCAAAATTTTGACTACATCTTTCCTGACATCTAGTTAAAACAGAGCCTTGACTTGATCAATTTAAAATACCTTGGGATAGTTTTAATTTCTTCAAGTAGGGTTTTAGATAGCAATACTGCTCGATAATATGACAAACAACTAAAAGCACACCATTGTTGAGCATGTACATGACTATACAATGGGAACGGATAGAAGGTGCAATAGCGCAAGTATAACTTCCAGACAAATCAACTTAAGGTTTCCTCTATTTTTCCCTTCTTTAGCGTTGGCCGTAGGGTCTTAAGAGTTTCCTTACCAGAATATATGTAATACTCCTTAAAAAGCTACAAATGTTGCCCAAACAATGAAGGTTAGGAAACCGTTTACTGATGAATCACACTACGACTAGGCAGCACTTAGCTGCAAATACGTAATATTAAAAACTAACAGCATTAATAAACTAGATCACCCAGTGCCACGCCCTCGATTTTCGAGTAATAAAAGTAGGCATTTCTAAATAAAAACAAGTACGTGATTTCCATACATTCACTCCCAATATGTCTCACTGCAATCCTATCAGTTCATTTACCAACTAAAGTCTATATGGACACCCATGCCCCATGGGAAAATGTGATTTCAATGTTAAGTTATTACGTTCATCCAAATTTAAAAGAGAGCTTTATAGTTACAAATTTATCTACCAAAAATATAATGAGCTCATGAGCTGATCAAACTAGTCATTTCTTATGTACTTTCAAAAGATGTAGTACACTCCATGCACTCCAACACATGCTCCTTGGCTAATATCTGAAACTAAACGGCATGAGCATTCACTTCGACCAGTAGAGGTCTCCTTATGCAAAGTTTTATATGTGCATGAAGTGGCAAATGATGAGAAAGAAGCACGATGTACAAAAGGCATTTGAACCAGATTCAAGACTTAAAACTTTATCATAACTTCAGAATTTACGACTCTTCTCCCGCGCACATGCTCACATACTATTAATTTTAAATTCTCAACTACCAAGTTTCCCTCTTACGACATGACGTCATATACACACCCTCCATTGACATATTTCAAAATATTTACTCGAAGTTTTTTCATTGGGTCCGATATTATTCACCAAGCCACCTCAACGCCCTCAACCATATCATAAGCTCTCACAATAAACGTCAAAAGTACTTCGAAAATTCTCTGTAAGATTTTCATTAATAATCTTAGTAACATTCCAGGTATTGAGCACCCCGTACATCCCTACACCAATATTTTTTTCCTCTTGATGCCTCGTTGCTTGGATCCTTTTAATCTTTGTAATTCGTTTTCAAAGGTAAATAAAAAAAATTTGCTGATAAAAAAAAAAAAAAAAATTCCAGGTATGCGTGACCCCGTACATTTCTCATTAAACTCTCCAGGTATGTGTGACCCCTTGCCTCGCCAATCCATATCTCATATATACATCCGACGTATCCCCAAGTGCCCAAGTGTCCCTCGAGTATCCATGTACCCTACATGAACCCAACAAATATCCAACAAGTAGCCGCGTATCCCGCAAGTGTCCGCGTATCCTACACGTACCCAACTATTATTCAACAATTAGCCGCGTATCCTACAAGTATCCAACAATTAGCCGCGTACCCCGCAAGTGTCCGTGTATCCTACAAGTACCCAACTAGTATCCAACAATTAGCCTTGTATCCAGCAAGTGTCCACGTATCCTACAAGTGTCCAACTAGCTTTCATATTCATTGCATTCATTTCTTTAACATCCGGGGTTAGAGAATCCGTTATCTTTTCTCCGTGTCTTATGGGTCTCGTGAGACCCTCCCTAGCAATTGCACCGGTTGATGGTCCTCGTGACTTGTCTTATTACTTAAAAAAAATTGGATTTTCTTATTCATCTCCATTTGCCACACGTCCATTCATTTCATTACAAATATATCGATTATGCCTATCGTACTCGACTACCACATGTCAATAAGCATCCGCAAAGTGTTGCATCTCATTAAACTACATCCACAACCAACAATGCGAGTTTAAAATTCATTAACAAGTTTAATGAGTCTAGATATGTTGTTAAAGGGTAATCATACTTTTCTCGAAGGGACTACTTGGCCGGTGGCTAAACGAGGATCAAACAAGTCACGCAAATGAAGAACAAACACAAAACCAAAATCTGGAAAATCCATCCGGACGGTTGGGGAAACCCGTCCGGACAGGGAGGCAGTCCAGGAAACCTAACAGCAGCAGTCAGCACAGTTGTGGGTTTTTAACTCAGCTATCAAATTGTTTGAATCAAGGTCAAGAACCCTACTCCAACCAACTCCTAAACATACATATGAAATGGTTTTCCAACTAATTCAAAGAAACAATCAACTTAGAACTTGGATCAACACAATCAACAACTCAAATCACTTTAAAAAATGGGTTTTGATGGGTTCTCAACACAGCTCAAGGAGAGAGATTCACTACAAGATATATATATATATATACATATACATATATGTGTTTGGAATGTGTTTTCAAGGTCCAACACGAGGATTCGTAAAAAAAAAAATAACCGGAAGGGCTTGATCCAAGCATTTTTTGATAAAAACGTACATATACGTTTTTTTTTTACGAATTCTCGCGTATTTTTTTTTTTACGAATTCTCGCGTATTCTTCCGGGTATTTTTTTTTTTACGAATTCTCGCGTTGGACCTTAAAAACATGTTTTAAACACATCTAACAGTTCGGATCGTCGAAATTCAATCTCGAACGAAAAATCCCTCACATAAGCTATATAAGGGATCCCTTATAAGATCTTCTTCCTATATGGAGGAGGATCTTATAAGGGCTCCCATACATAAGCCTTATGTAAGGGATTTGTCGTTCGAGATTGAATTTCAATGATCCGAGACAATCCGAACCGTTAGATGTGTTTAAAACATGTTTTTAAGGTCCACCGCGAGGATTCGTAAAACAAAAATACCCCGTAGGGCTTGATCCAATCAGTTTTTGAAAAAACGCTATTTATAACGTTTTTATCGAAAAATGCTTGGATCAAGCCCTTTCGGGTATTTTTTTTTTACGAATCCTCGCGTTAGACCTTAAAAACACATTCTAAACGCATCTAACGGTTCGGATTGTCGAAATTCAATCTCGAACGAAAAATCCCTTACATAAGCTATGTAAGGGAGCCCCCTATAGGATCTTCTTCCTATATATATATATATACAATTCACTTCCAGTCCAGATTTTAAAAAAATCCGGACCACTGCTTGTTCGTCACTTTCCGAACCAAATATCGACGATCCGAACCGTTAGATGTGTTTAAAACGTGTTTTTAAGGTCCAACGCGAGGATATATAGCGTTTTTAACAGAAACTGCTCCGATCAACCCCTTCCGAGTGTTTTTTTTTTAACGAATCCTCGCGTTGGACCTTAAAAACACGTTTTAAACACATCTAACGGTTCGGATGGTCGAGATTTGATCCAAAACTGTGAGGTCCGGATTTTATACACCTCTAGACGTCCGGAGGTGAAGTAAACTGTATATATATAGTCATGACCTCTTGAGGACTCCCTCGCTGATCCCTCCGTGAGGACCCCCTGTTTTCGACTTTCCAGACCAAATTTCGAAGATCCGAACCGCTCAATGTGTTTAAAACGTGTTTTCCAGGGCCAACGCGAGGAATCTCCAAAAAAAAAACCCAAAAGGGCTTCATCCGAGAAGTTTTTCATAATAACTATACATATACAGTTTATCGAAAAATGCTCGGATGAAGCCCTTCCGGGTTTTTTTTTTTTTTTGGCGATTCCTCGCGTTGCACCTTAAAAACACATTTTAAACACATTGAGCGGTTCGGATCGTCAAGATTCGACCACGATCCATGAAGTCCTCACGAAGTCCTTATATTAAGGTCCTCATTAGATAATGGTAAAAGATCCCCCTACCTCATATTGTTGAACTCCAATCAAGCTTGGAGTTGAAACCCTAGCTTCCAAACCATAATCTACCGAAACCCAAGCTTCCAAATGCGATTTGCGGGTAAAGATGTCGATTTCACTGCCTGTACAAGGCAGATCTGCGAGTGCTTGATGGGTTGGTACTGATTTTTTGGTGGAAGGGGGAGAGAGGGAGTGAGTCGAGAGAGATATAGAGAAGAGAGAAAGAGAGAAGGAGGGGGGGGGGGGGGGGAGTTAAATGCACACACGACCCCTCTACTTACTTAAGTGCTACAAACGGGTCCCAAACAAATGACTTCTCCACATGTTCTCCACATGTAAACATTTTAAAATCGAATTTCCTCAATGTCCCAATTTAAATATAAAAAAATACGTGAAATTCCGGGTCTTAACACCCAGACTTTGAATCTCTATCTCTCAAAACACAATTGTTGTAGGGCTAGAGAACGTAACTTAAGTCATATTGACATATATGTACATATATATATATATATATATATATGCATACATATTACGTGTCAAAACAGAAGCATTATCAGAATGGGAAAGACAAACCCTATTGAAAAGCAGCATGAGCGTACATACAATCCAAATGCAGGAAGGATTCAATAACCGGACTAGGACTAAAAGGTTTACAAGAACATTAAACTTTATTTTTATTACTAGTTATAACATTTAAAAGATAAATTACTAATTCCCAATGGCCCAATCAAAGTGATGTTTTTACTGCGAGATTTTAATTCAGACAAAAGCGGCTACTAATCACCCACTGATAGTTAACTAACACGCACTACCTTAAAATAAGCATGCCAACAAGTACTATTCGGTTATAAAGGAGTGAAAAAAATTCAGTATGTTCTGTATGTAGTTGCTTTGTGTAAGAGAGGTTCTTTGATTGATGAGCTGGAGAGGTAAGAATAGTTAACAATAAACAACAGACAAGGGAATAGAGTGATCAAGGGGAAGGGTGAAGAACAGAGCAGGAGTGTACAAATGAGACTAAGGCAGAAGATAGCGCTTAGACTAATATATGGCAGCCCCAGAATGGTCCAGAGAATGGAATGATTTCACTGGGAAGAATGTTCTCCTTCCAAAATCAGTGATTATCCACTTTCTCTCTCTAGAATCCACCTTGGGAATGTGAGGGAATGTCTCATATTTATAGGCAACCTGAGCCAATGATCTGGCGCCAGGTCGTCGTCC
>JAXBDA010007515.1:0-17376 GCA_036023075.1 Gaultheria prostrata
TTTACGAATCCTCGCGGTGGACCTTAAAAACACATTCTAAACGCATCTAACGGTTCGGATTGTCGAAATTCAATCTCGAACGAAAAATCCCTTACATAAGCTATGTAAAGGAGCCCTTATAAGATCCTCTTCCTAATATATATATATGTACACCAAGCTTCTAATAGGGATTCCTTACTTTGTTAAAGTAAGGAACTCCCATTTCTCAATTGAATTTTGATGATCCGAACCGTTCAATATGTTTAAAACGTAGTTTTAAGGGTCCACGCAAAGAATCATAAGAAAATGACCAAGAAGGGCTTCATTTGAGTAGTTTTTCATAAAATATGTATCTACGGTTTGTATGAAAAATTGCTCGGATGAAACCCTTCCCGGTTATTTTTTTTATGATTCCTCGTGTGGACCCTTAAAAACACGTTGAATCCTTAAAATTCAATCGGTAAATGAGAGAATGAGAGGGATCCCTTATATACATATATGCACATAGATATAGAATCCGATTTGAGTATACTGAATAAACTTTTTTACATGATTAATTAATTTCATTGTCTAATACTCCATTCCATTGACCTAATCTTTCACTTCCAAAATTAATTCCCTAAACTTCTATATATGATTACAACATATTCCTATGATTGAATACTCTAAACATACACCCTTGTTGAGCTTAGTCTTTTGTTTTGTTACTTTTTTCTCGGTAACTAATTTCTGAATCTAATGTCTATTATATTGCTCTATCCATTCACTAATTACTGGTATTCTACTTTTCTTTAGTTGATTAATGCTAGGAGTTTTGGTGATTCTAATAGAATCCGTTTTAATATATATTTTTGGTTTAATTTATCTTTGCAATTTGAAGTACTTTAAACAGTTTATGAAGATGATATCTCAATCTCAAGTAAACCGTGGTTCAAAACCGAAACCGAACTGTTTATTAATGGTTTGGATTGGTTTAATTCTATGAATTTTATAGTTTAATTTGGTTCTCAAAATTCATAATCTGTAAATAGTAGTTTGGTTCTTGATTTATTACAAAATCGGAGCAACCCAGTCCATGTTCACCTTACTTTTAGGGAACATTTATCTTTCTAATACTGTGTGTTGTATCACTACAGCCAGTCCAGGGGAAAGCTCAACAAGCACCTGAGCTTGGGCAACTCTCACGCTGGGACAAGAAGGAAAAAATAATACTCTCTCCATCCCAATTTATTACTCCCTCCGTCCCTTTTTAAATGATCCGTTTGGAAAACGTGTATTTTTGTGGACGTTAAAAAAGACACCTCCGTATAATTTTTTTAATTTTTTTGGGCACCAAATTAAAGTACTCAATGAGCACTTTAATTTGGCATAAAAAAATTAAAAAATTATATAGAGAAATATGTTTTTTATGGGTTTGAAATTGCACGTATTCCCGTATGGATCATTTAAAAAGAGACGGAAGGAGTAATCCATTTAGGAATTCCAACTTATTAAGGAACATAATCATTACACTTTTTTTTTTGAATGTGTAATCATTACACACTATCATTTTTTTCCTCCTTTTATCCTTTAAACATCATCATTACATATACTTACTCTAAAAAAAAATTGGTAAAAGTGAAAAACAAAAAGTGGTATTTGGAACCAAAGATTTAGGATGGTGGAAGTAATAATTTTCTACCCCATCCAAAAAAATACTCCCTCCGTCCCTTTTATAGTGTAGACATTTCCATTTTGGGTTGTCCCTTAATAAGTGTGTATTTTGAAAAATTAATGGGTACCTTTTCTATTTTGCACTTAAAAATAGATTCCTTTTCGAAAAGTTAGTGGGTATTATTATATTGATAAGGGTAAGTAGTGAAAAGTAGATATAAAAGTGATAAAAATTGATGTGAGAGAAAATAAGTTTGAATTACAAGACAATACACTTAAAAAAGAACGAATGGAGTAATAATTATAATGAGTGGCCGAACCATTTTTCTTGGAACATAATTAACATCATGATATTTATGGAGATGATTATGATCTCAATTAAAAATGAGTTCTTAGATGAGTAGTTAAAAATGCAATGACTTGATTAAAAAATTTTATTTTAAAAAATACAAGAAGAAGTTTCCTTTAAATCCTATCTTGCTAATCACAAAACACCATAATCAAATTACATTTTGATTTTTTTGGATGCAACTAAACTAAAAGCCCTATGTAACCCTGTTGTGTTTTTTTTTTTTTTTTGGTATGAACTCATTGGTCTTTATTGTTTACAGAAAGTAGTAAATAAGCAACCAAACTTGGAATCCGAGTAACCCAAACATCGGGATCTGCCCTGTGTATCAATGACCAAATTCATACCAAACTTGGAATCTGAGTAACCCAAACATCGGAATCTGCCCTGTGTATCAATGACCAAATTCATTTATCTGATCTAGTATCACATGGCATCAACTTATAGGAGTAATGCCACATACAAGAGACTTGGAATGAATGGTATCCACGATACTTGGGAAACACGAGCAGACATGTTTGTCAAAAGTGATCACATGAATGGTATCCACGATACTTGGGAAACACGAGCAGACATGTTTGTCAAAAGTGATCACAATTCACAAGGCTTGCCAAAATCTTATGAAACAAGGCAGACATGTATGTCCAAACAGATCACAAGGCTAGCAATCAAAACATGGTCTCTACCTGAGTTTCATGTGTAGCATCCTCCAGTCGCTGTTCATAAAATAGGCATGAAGACAGTGACTACTAATTCCTTAAAAATTTCAGTAATCCAAAGTAAGTGCAGGACCTAGACAAGGCCCAACAAACACCATCAACCCATATTTGCAACGAAATCTTATAAGCAAGTTCACGACTCTCGACTCCTACTACCATGCATTTAATTTGTGTTGCAGTCCATAAAACCACCGTCCAAATTTTCATTGCAGTCCCTAAAAATTATGCCAAATCAGATGCCATCTGATAACTCAGCAGAGCCCGTAACACAACTTGTACAGTATAGAGAGAATATTAACTTAGCTATAATCCTGGAATCGATAGACGGGGGAAGCACTTAGTATTTAGTATTTACAGACAAGCACATTCTATGTCGGGCTCAAGCACCTTCACATTTTCACAACCTAAATATTATTCGCTTTATGAATGTATTCAAAGCAGGGGCGAGAAAAAGGTAACTGAGGAACACAGGCAGGCCCACTTATGCTGCTTCTGCAAATCCAACCCTCATCTTACCAGAGTCAAAGACGGTGTGGTAGCGACCCATGAAGACATCACCCAAAATCCTATGTACATAATTGCCAGTTTTGGATTAGCAAACAAAACAAAATACAGAGGAGACACCATTTAAGATATCGAGAAAGTTTACTAGAATAGGGATGGGAATACCAAAGAGGTCCACGAGGAGGGGGGATGTCCAAAGCAGTAAAACCGCTAATGCACTGTGCAGCGGTACCCTCACCCACCTTGAGTACGTACTGTTCATACCACAAACCAATTGATAATCTCAGAGCAATTTTTACTTCCCGTGCAACAAAACAAATCAATCCATATACGATAACCAATTGATAATCTTAGAGTAATTTTTACTTCCCGTGCAACAAAACAAATCAATCCACATACAAAACAAATCAATCCATATATGATAACCAATTGATAATCTTAAGAGAAATTTTTACTTCCCGTGCAACAAAACAAATCAATCCACATACGATTGATAGGATACTATTCCCTTGGTCCAAAAATGCTGGGGTATAGGGCCTTTTTGTCGGTGGCCTCTCTTTTGTATACGGGTAGCATCCCTTGATGCTTTCTTTAATATAATTATTTACTTATCAAAAAAAAAATTCCCTCCATCCAAAAATGTTGTCTACTTTTCTCTTTTCAGATGTCCCAAATGCCTGTCCATTCTAAAAATCATCGTGGCTAAAATCTGTAAATTTCTGTTCAGTCCTTTCCATTTTCCATATGGGATTCCAGCTTCCATTCAACTTTGGAAATGTCGAGAGTACTTCCGGGAAGTCGGAAAAGGGCAGTGATATGTTCCAAAAAAAATATAAAACCCCAAAAAGGACAAAAAAAAATTGAGAAAGACGAAGAACTTTCTTCGCTGTGTGACTAATAGGCCATGACATAACAATGAAAGCTTCAGTTAAAATGAAAAAGACAACATTAAGAATGTAAGATGGCATGGATTCAGCCTGGGATCCTCTATCCCATTCTGTGTCCCCTTGCTTGAAATGCTGCCACGTCGACATCATACATTAACCTACTCCTGTTATACACTAGATCACAATACCAAAAGGTATCTGTATCCATATACCCAAACCGACTAAATGAAAGACCAGAAATTAGAGACAAACTAAAATCTACCACTTCGATGAAATCGATTCTTCCTACCAAATCCAAAAAAAAAAAAACATCCTTGGCGTTAAGGACATTGCTTCACCCATCGTTTCATTTTCGTTTAAGCTTTAGACCTACACTTCTTAATAAAATATATGCTTTCTTTGTTTCTTGCGACTCCGAGCATCGAAATTGAGTTATGAAAAAGAGATTTTGATTTTTGGCATTTGATTTTCCAATTAGTGTTGCTTTTTCCCGTAATCAGATCCCTGTTCCAAAAACAAATAGAAGTTTCTGTTCTTTGTGAGGAGAACTGTAGATACAAATGCGTAGACCTATATATATGGATGGATGTATACATTTTGAATGTATATTGGTATATATGTATGCACAATAGCATATTTTTACTTTCAATGGAAGAGATGAAGGAAAATGGGAGAGCGATCCTGTATTTAAACGCAAAAAAGGATGGTTTAGCTGGTGCCGATGTGTTGCTGCAGCAATTAAAAGGGGACAGATATTGGGGATAGGGAACTGGGACAGAGGATCTAAAGCCCCATGGATTCAAGGCTTTAGTGGTAACTCATACAAAAGACAAGAAATGTTCCAACTACACGTGTAGGTGACAGAGGATGCTGCACAACATTCTAATCTTCAGATGAGAGAACGACAATAGCAAATGCAGGTTACTAAGTATTATACAACTATCAAAAACCAAGAGTGTGCATACCTCATCTGGTGAAAGGTCAAAAACTTTGTCACCAATGGTGAAGGAAACTTTAGGCATTGAAGAAAGTCTTCCACAGTCGACAGCTGATTCTCCCATTGGGCTAGGCAGTCGCTCACAAAGCTGCAAGTATGTCAGAGAGCTAAGAACACCACAAACAATCTAAAGAGCAAATGAAGCGAGAGAACTAGTGCGACGAAGTTGCTCCACCTCATTGACATAGTCCAATATACGATCTTGTGTTTGGTTCTGTCTAAGCTGGTTTTGCATCCACACAACTGCCATTTCACAAGCAGGGCATGCACCATCACGTAAACCCGCAGTTCTGCCACTATTCTTCTCATCGACTACACTCTCAATGCCCATACTGTCAACAAACACTAAAATATTAGAATTGAAAACAAACCACGTGGAAATTTAGAGGTAAAATGCTTACGATGAAAAAAATTACGAAGTGAAGAACAGTGCAGAAAACCAAAAGATAATAAGCACAGAACCTGACACCGTGAGTTCCATCGAAGGTGCACAATCCAATTTGAGAGCATATCTTCTTTGGTTGAGCCTGTTCAAAAGCAGTCCAAGTCAAACTCATAAGGAAAACAAGTAAAACACTCTGAAAGAACCACACCAACTAATAGTCCACCATCTCCAACTAATATTCCACTATCTCCACTAAGAGAAAATTAAACAAGCAACTATAAATAGGTAGGTAAGTATGCGAGCGGCCAACATTTCGAGCAAATCAAACAATCGAAAAAGGTGTAGAAGGTAAAATACTAAAACTCGCCATGGTTTTGAGCACATATAAATGATAAATGAATCCAGTAAATAGGAGAGTAACCAAGATTTACCTCTGCTAAAAGCAAGTCCATGATAGTTTGACCATACTGTTCAACTACATTCTTGCATTGCTGGCTAACAACTCCAGCAGCTCCAATTTCATGATTTATCATGGTGATCACAGGCTGGAGAGAGAGAGAGAGAGAGAGAGAGAGAGAGAGAGAGAATAATGCATCAGAGAACCATATTAATAGGCGAGCCTACCGTTACATATTCCTATGACTGCCCTAAAATGATGCAAAAGCGAACTGAAAGTTGAGAGTAAGAATATAATATTCTACGACAATCAAATTCAACAATCATTTCCTTTTTCTCAATCTGCCCGATGAGGGACTCATATGAGGTCTCACACCAGCTACTATATAACTCGAGGTTAACATTTTGAGCCACGTGGTTAGGGTAAGGGTTAACAGGTCAGCCAAGGCGGGTCGTTATAGGTGGTATTAGAGCACAACCCCGGTCTAAATGGTGGGGGCCACCGGCCACCTCTAGAATCTGCATGAGCCACCTCTTGAATCCCAGAGTTGGAAGCAAAGTGTTATGCAGAACTAAGTGCTACACCATGGCCACCGGGGGAGGAGGTTGGGCCAATGCAACAGGGACGTTGCACCATAAGGTGGGGAGATTGTGAGACCCCATAAGAGTCCCACATCGGGGAGATTGGGGAAAAGGAAATGGTATATAATGAAATCCGACCAGCTACTATATAACTCGAGGTTAACCTTTTGAGCCACGTGGTTAGGCTAAGGGTTAGCAGGTCAGCTAGGGCGGTCGGGGCGGGTCGTTACAGGTGATTGTGGGGCAGGTCGTTACAGTTAAAAGATAAATGTCACACATCATTAATTAAACCTGGAAAAAGCAAATGAGAAGAAAAGGACTACTTGTAAGAAAATAACTATAGACAAAACTCTCTATTCCTTCGTTAATCTTCACCAGGACTTCTCACACTGAAGATGCCCGAACATCAAAAAAACACAAGGAGCATGTCAGAACAGGTTTATCAAAAGGGATAGCACTTTCATGAGGCTCGTCTTCCTCCAAAAGAACCCCATTTGTTTAAAGATCCAGATAAGGGATAATCAAACAAGTTTTCAAAGGCATAGCTTCTCTCAACAATTAGGCCACATCTTCTGTGGATTCACAGAAGGTGGAGTAGATTTCCATAATGGCTGAGAACCGGTATCTCAGAAAATTTAACAGACATACTACGGTGTATCCGACTCAGCCGAAATACAGAAGACGATAGTGCACGTGTTCATCAGAAAAAAAATCCCCAAAACTTGAAAGATATTACAATTTGTCCACCGAAGAAGTGCATACAAACGCAGGAAGTTATGAAGGTTGGAGATATGTATTCAGGCACACTATAAAAAGGTGATACCGTGATAGATCAGACCCCTTCTTAGAGAAACCAAGGGAGATCAGCGAGCAATATATTATCAAAGAAGAAGATAAAAAAACTGAAACTCACATTGAATAAGGCACAAAAACACTAATCCTTACCGTTGGACCAGCTAGCAAAGATGTTCCAGAATCTGCAATTGCAGAACAACCCTTGCCGCAGTAACCTGAGGGAAAACAAGAAAAGATTAAGCTAAAACAGTTATGCTGGAATCATGTAATCTTCATGATATTCATTTAGTATTGAATAAATTATTTGACATGTTAGAGTTTTTGGAGTTTAGATGGGTGTATGCTCCTATAATTTGGCTTTTTTCTTTTTGTTCCTCTTTCTCATTTGTAGATGGGTGGCATCCCCTCGATGCCTTTAATTTAAAATCTTATAACTTATTAAAAAGAAGAAACAGACAATAAGATGGAGCATACCAGTTTCTTTACCACCAATGAGAACGTCGCCCATATTGAACTAAAGAACCAAAAAAAATTAGCAGCTTAAGACTCATCAAATTGAGATGAAAGTATGGTAGACATAAAAGGTGGGAAGATGAGCACGACCAACCTGCCAATACCCTTTTTGGGTCACTGGGACATACGTGTGCTTACCCTTGAAGTGATTTGGATCAACCCCCCCAAACACAATCTCACCCCCTTCTCCTTCATCCGCATTTCGGTTAAGCCAGAATGAAAAAACTGGCTCTTTAATAAGCCCTTGTTTGACCATGTTTTCCCTGCAACAACCCATCTCATAAAATGGAAGTTACATCCTTCTCAGAAATTGCCACGATCACAATCATACTGCAGACTAGCCACTGACATATGAAAGAGAGGAACGAGCACAAACAAAAAGAGACAGAAAGAAACATACAAAGACAGAGAGACAGAACACATTACAAGAGGTAAACTAAAAAATTTATGGTCAAGAGTTTAATCAAAGATGAGTACTCATACCACACTGGGGCAGCACCTCCAACCGAGATCTCACGGAATCCAAGCCCAAGTATACCATCAAACTTGGCAACCAAAAATGTGATACTGGGCTCTCTAGTTGCTTCGATAAATTCCTGTCAGCAAAAGTATTTCTCATAAACGACTCCAATTTTGAAATTTAACCCAGCTTGAAGAGGTGATGAAGATTACCTGATCCTTCACAACTAGGTCACCAACTTTGACATTGTCTGTACTGAAATATCCAGATATGGCTCCAGTGCCGTAGTGAATTTCAGCCGGTTTCCCTACAAGAATGATGGTCTTAGAAATTTCTCAAGAGCATTCATGAATATTCCTCTTTTTTTGGGGGGTGCTTCAGGAAATTATTCATGAATATACAACAAATATTAAGAAAGTCATTCTACTTTATGCATGCAGGTATGGATCGTCTAACACCTTGTTGTGCATAAACTTCAAAATGCATGTCATGTTAATGGATCACATGTAAGCTTAAAATTAGCCTGGTTACTCTGGCCAAATGGCATCCTGTGCAACATTTGTAGAAACAAATACATTGCCAGTTTTTAAGAATGGAGAATTTGGTGACTCAAAACAACCATAAGGCAACAACAAAATGAAAAAGAGACAAAAGCCCTACATGAATCGAACGACATTAGAAAGCAGAATTGAAACAAGGAATAGAACCTGTCCTCGTGACAAAACACTACTTCCTCTGTCCCTTTTTAAATGTGTTGCCTTTTTAAATGTGTTGCTTTGTAGATCCAACTTATTAAAGAAACATAATCATTATACCTTTCCATCAACTTTTACCTCCACTTTCCAAAATTATCCTCCACTTACCCACTAATTTTTCGAAAGGGCAAAATGATAATTGTACAAACTTTTACCCATTACTTTTCAAAACACACACTTGTTAAGAGACAGTCCAAAATGGAAATGTTGACACTAAAAAATGGACGGAGGGAGTAATAAATTGACCATCCTTAGAGGAGGAAATTTTGGGCCCCAAAATTTCAACATTTTTGGTCCATTTGTAATGTATTTAATCATAGATAACAGAGTTCGGAAAGAATGTAAATTATATTCCTCGAACTTCATCTCATCATCTGTGGTAAGAGTGAAATTCTGATACATAAAACTCCCCCCAAAAAGGAACTCAAAAGTAAATTTTCACCTGCCCTAGAATCTAGGACCAACGAGCAAACCTGATAATTGACTGAATGGCTGTAAATCGATAAAAACCATCAAATGCATAAAACAGCATAAGCAGGGACATAAAACAAACCATTCTTCTTGTAGGTACTTGATTGGCTTGACTTGTATTTTGCGTGGAAAAAGCATGGAACCTGCAACATTGCAGGATTCATTACATCAAATTCTATTCAGTTTATTTAGATTTATATAACACTGTTTCAACACATTTACTTTTACATACTAAACGCATGTAATAACCTACCGAGAAATAGCACTTAGATGATGGAACCCACAAATTAGAGCTGCCTGTGTCAAAGATTACAGTGAATTTTTGAGGGGGAGTACCAATTCCAATCTCTCCGAAGTATTGAGCATCCATATAATTCTTCAGTGAGACAATATCAGTATCCCCGCCTTCTCGTAGATTACCACGCAAATTATACTTCTTTATAGAAGCTCTAAGTGCCTCCCCTTCCTTGGACTCAAGCCTAGCAGCAAGCCTGTTGTTTTGGTCGAATTTCATCTTTTTGAGGCCAATCCTTACCAAGCCATCATTGGGGACACAGAATACCAGAGGAAAAAGGAGGGACGATAGAAACAAAGAGAGCACAATACATTTCAAACCGGTTCCCATTTTGACCTGTAAATAAGTGTCAACCTTAGCTCATCAAAGGGAATTTTATAATACCAATAGTATCCAACCCAAAAATGATGGTTATGCATCACATTTTCCCTTTTTGTTTTAAACAAGTTATGCGCCAGAAATTGGTCGGCAAAACTCATACCAACTAAATATGACAGTTACTTGAGTTCTAAAGTCGATATCGCAGTAATACTCTGTTCCTTAGTCACCAGATTACCATTCCTCCCCATCACAAAAATAAAATAAAATAAAATAAACAGCAAATCTACGGAGCCGTTTGGTAACGTTTTTGTTTTTTTTTTTTGTTTCTAAAAAATTAAAAGTAGAATCATGTTTATTGTTTATAAAAACAAAAACAAAAAAACATGTTTGGTAATAAAATTTCTGTTTTCTGTTTTTTGTTTTTAAACGACCCTGTTTTAAAAACAAAGCAAATCACCTTTTTTGTGTTTTGAAAATTTTCAGAAATTTTGAAAACGTTTTTATTAAACACAAAACATAAATAACTTACCAAACACATTTTTGCTTTTAGTTTTGAAAAAAATTGAAAACAAAAACAAAAATATTACCAAACACCCCGTACGAGAGTGAATTTGAGCCGTAAAGCTAGTTTGATTATCCAAAAAATGATGATCAGAGCCCTTAGAGAGGGCACTATATTTTACCTAGAAAAACTACTAGAGGAGACAACAAGACTAATCAGGCTTCCATTTTGTTGTTAGGAATTCCCCCCATAATTACATAGTATTGTTTTTCTTTGAATGCTTTTTATCATACAGAATTTCGCATTTTGTCACATAATTAGCAAACAAAACGAACCGAACATTAAGAGTTATTTCATGCTCCTTCAATCGATGCTAACACGCGAGCTATTTAATTTTTTTACAAGAACATCCCCCTAATACAACGAGACACAATAAACCCTAATTATTTATCCAATCAACAACGTTCAGATTCAACAAAACGTCAACTTTCACATATTGTTCCAATTCGTCATCTTCACAACCTAAACCCAGGCCTCAACTCCTATTATTTTTTGACAAAAAAAAAAAAATCACAAAAACGTTATAAATTCAAACATGCATGCCTCAAACAAAACAGAAACATATCTCTCACGCATGCATAAATCGAACCGAAACGGTGCGGTTTTGAAAACATTAACACAGAAGACATCATCATCAAACAAACAAGCAAATCGAAGCGACTCACCAAGGAGAAGACGATTTCGCACAACAACGGAGAGGAATGCAAAGCAGGAACTGTATCTATATATATATGCCTTTGCAGATACATAGATACATAAAGTGTACGTATATGTAGAGAGAGAATCAGAGAAACTTTACCTTCGTCACCCACCAGGCTAAGCTACCCCCGTCCCGAGTGCGATATCTTTTTCGGATTTTATATTTTAAAGAGCAACAGAATAAATGTCCTTTGATCCTGACCGTCAAAACTTCTACTACCTCTGTTCTACACCGTCGATTTCCGATAAAGGATCGGTATCACGAACACCGTTTTCGAGAAGAGATTCAGGGATTGGGTGCGTGGCGGAGCATGAGAAGAGGGAATGAACCTGGAACGTGAGACGTTGATTATGAGATGAGCGGTGATTAAGGTGGGAAAAAGGGGTGTGATGCAAGGTAAAGTGGTAGGTCAGTGATAAGGATAGTTTTGTGGGTCTCGCGAGGATATAGCGGTGGCGTTGTAACAGAAAAGGGTGGGGGTTTAACGTGTCAGGTAAGCGTGGGAATTGATGTTTTTTGGTTAACGGAGCACGCGACACATACCTTGCTTCCTTCTAGAGAGGAGAGAGAGGAGGTTGGTTTTGGGTTCTTTACTGTTTTGGGTGACGTGAGATTTGTTGTGTGGTTTGGTTTTGGTGCGGTATTGGGGAAAGATTAATGCGCGATGCCTTGCTTTTTCGTGTGAATCGAAGAAACTAACACCCGGGAAAAAATACACTTTTTCTCGAGAAGCTTATGCGAATCTTGGAGTAATTGCTATAATATTTTATATGGGATGTTAGGTGGTTGAAAAAGTTGCTGGCAAAGAAAATCAATCAAAATTGAGATTTAAAAGTGAGCAAACTCTTAAGTTTCAGGTCAATTCCTTGTTATTAGGCTTGTCCACGGATCAGGCCGGTTCCCAACTCGTTTCGCTCGTAGCAAATCGTCGTATTCTCCATCTGCACTCGTCTGTGAGCTAGGTACACTTGGGTCAGTTTGGTTGCGAATCGAGTGAATAAGGAGAGTGGGGAAGGGTTATTGGGCGGATTGAATCTGAACCGAATCTGCCAAAACTAGAATATTAGAATATGCATCCGTCTGTAACATACCTCGGATGGGTTTGCACTCGTTCAGTTGAGGGGTTTTTTTTGGGCTTTTTAAGTTGATATATTGTAACAGATGACATGTCTCAAAAAATGCAATAAGCCAAAAAAAATGTCTTCGCAGAATATGGCCAAAATTTGTTATCGAAATCAAGACTAAGGCCTATTTTTTGGCCTAAAAAATTACTTTTACCTATTTTTTGCCCTTATTTGATTTTTTTTGTGTTACTGTAGTTAAATTTTGTGTCAAGTTTTTGTATATTATTGGGTTGTCTCGACGAAAGAAATCGGAAAAGTAAAAAATTATTATTGAAACTCACAGTGTCATTATTCAAAAAAAATTGAGCTTGAATTGTAATTTTTTACTTTTCCGATTCCTTTCGACGAGGCGAGCCAATAATACATAAAAACTTAATACAAAACTAACTAGTGCGGAAAAAAAAACAAATAAAGACGAAAAAATAAATAAAGTGACTTTTTAAGCCAAAATAGGAATGAGATATCAAAGATGGAGTTCTACTAATTTCTTTAAATAGAAAACTTAAATTTATGCAAGAAAGCGAAGAGAGTGGACCAACATTAAATAATCTCATGATAGGATAATAAAAACACAACGTTAACGGCCGTGTTTTTTTCACATTTCCATAAAGAATTCAAAAAGATTCTTCCTCCATCTCTCATTACTCATATTTATCACTCTACTTATTACCTCTCTCTCCAATCAGTATTGTCATTTCTCTCTCTATCTCTTTCCAATTATTACACCTCTTTCTAATTTATTATTTTTTCCAAAAATCCATCCAAACACTATCTCAAAAACATTTCTCAAATATTCTTTTCAAAATTTTCAACCAAACAAAGTGCATGTTTGCTTTTGTACAAAGATGATGAGAAATATCAAATACTGTTAATTGGTACTAATTACCACATAAATATGCTTTATATATATTAATAAGGCTGTCAATTGGGCTGGATAAGCCCACACCCCATTTATCAAAAGTTGGCCCGTAGGCGGAGTGATATGCAATGCGAAGCTAATGGATTTTTTGTTTTCGATAACTACTTGGGGAGATTGAAACTTGAGTCACTCAAATTTTTTTTTTTTTTTGAACTGAAAAAAAAAATAGAGTCACTTTATTAGAGAATGAGAAATAAGCTGCTAGGGAGTCATGAAGACAACAATATTCATTCCAAGGTCCTAGTCAAAGTCGAGAAAACGGGCAAAGATCTTCTGTCTCCATTTTCTGTCCTTGTGTTATTACGCTGTCATGTGTCCAACAACAAATCACAGCCGTATGCTTTTCTTTCTTTCTCTCTGTGTCTTCCTCTAACTTCTTAGTACCATTGCATAAACCGATTTGCTCATCTGACTCTGGATGCCATGACATTTTAGTTCTAAACCACTATGCCTAGATATGAAAAACACACCTAAATGCATAATTTTAGCAAATGAAGGATTAACTGATCGAGTCAAACTGACCCAATCCATATATGCAAATATTTGCTTAGCTAAGAACAAATTGTTAGGCTCACACTGCATGTTTGTTACTTCTGGGACTCTACTGTAAGATCAGCCAATTAAGGATAAGGTTCATCATGGTAACTGATTAATAGACATGGGGATACTTGTTTCTACCATGTGGCAGCATAATAGGCACGGGGACAGGAAATGAGGACAAACAATGGGGCAGAGGATCCCAAGGCGAGAAAATTTATCCCATTTTCATATGTGCATTCATACATTTTTCATGAAAGTTTTAGACATGGATAGAGGCTAACGAATACCCATTAAACATGGGCTAGCATTTTCTATTGCGGTGTATAAAATATGTTTTTCTTTTTTTAACTCGATTTGTATAAAATATGTTTACTGTACCCTTTTTAAAGAAAAAGTCGGTAGTTTTGCATGTAACTGGACCTGTTTGACAAGAAAAGATGATTTTTTTTTTTTTTTTGGTCTTTTTTCAGGAAAAAAACAAATGAATTTTTTTTTTTTTTTTGTTTATTTTGGGGGTGCTAGAAACAAACGATTTAATTTTGGATGTAACTGGACCTGTTTGAGTACAGAAATTGGGCTGACAGCACCTTTAGTTTCTTGCTTCAGATATCAGGAACCAGGTCATGACTAAATGTGTAGCCCAGTTGAAACTTGCAGCCCAAATGTCTTTAACCTATAGGAGTTTGGGCGTGACCCATTTGGGCATCAAAGCCCATACTAGAAAACAACCAACTTTTAATTTTTTTTTGGTACAAACAACCAACTTTTAATTCCAACATTATTAAAGAGCTAATTACTTTCATGGCACGGGACAATTGCCTACATCATTTGAATTGAGAGTTGCAATGGAGTATTTGGGTTTCACTGGCGCTACGGAATAGCCAAAGGTAGGGGTTAAGGCATCCACGATGGCTGCCAAAATAGCTCCTAATATTTACCTTTACTTAATTGTGGTCTTAAATTGGCTCCATATACAAATTCTCAATGATAACTCCTAAGCATCGCTCTTATCACATTAGTTAAATTTAGGTAGCATTGTAGCTAGCTCCAATTGAGATCCAAATCCTTTAAATCTTTTTTTAATATGAAATTTTCAAAAAATAAACATTTTGTTTAAAAAAATTGCCATTTGACATATTAATTTTATGGGTCCTCACTCTTTTTATATTTTTTCCCACACATAATAGAGAATGCTATTGCTAGTCCATTGAGTGCACATACATATCCTCTCTAAAATTTAGCAAGTTCTGCGAGTGAAAAATAGATTTTTTTTTAATCAACTGCAAATTTCATTCCAAGAAAGCCAAACGGCACATACATAAAATTGTCATAAATTTCGAAAAGAGCTAACACTACTGAGACTAGGACACTAGCAAACCATAAATTGGCTTATAGGCTAGAAGACACATTATTGCAAAAAAGCAGACCGACGTGATGCAGCATAGAGTTCATCCGAGAATCACTAGAGGAGCAACCTAGAGCTCAATCCATTAGAACGGTCCTTTAAATGGCTAACATTGGCATTCACGGCGTAAGGGAACAGGTCCCTCACAGTCGCAAAGGGATGCTCCAGTGTGAGTTCCTGCTAGCACTTCGAAATTCCAGGCGTGGTAGCTGACTAGACAACCCACAACAAGCCAAACCTCCTTGCAAGCACCACTAACCGAAAACTGGTAAACCAGTATGGAAAGAAACCAAGATACCACAAACTAGATTCAAGCAAATCTAAACTAAGCAAACATAAATAAAATCAAACAGGGTAAAAACAATGAAGACAATTGAATCAACCCGAGACAACCCATTGGGTCACATCAAGTTACATCAAAATCTTCGAGATTTAACCGAGTCCCTGCTCCGGGAGAGGAAACCAGACTCCATAGCCGCCGCTTTTGGATTCTGGAGTTTCATTCGTCGTTGGGTGCACGGGCTGCCCTGTTGTCACCAAGGCATCAAAATTTGACCCAAAGGAGCAGCGGAGAAGTATGTAGTGGTGAAGGAGAAGAGTGGCGACATTAGAAGAGGGGGGATCAAAAGAGCAGTGAGGCGGCGGAGGTGGTGGTGGAGGATGTAGATCTACCTTAGGACAAAATGGTGCAGTGGTGAAGAAAGGGCAGGGCGGCGGTGAAGGAGGGGCGGGGGGGATGTGGGCCAAGAAACAGAGCTTTACCCCCCAAACAGAACTAGGAGAGGGAGGGCAGAAGAGATTGAGAAGGATCAGATTGAGATGGATCTGGCGGCTGAGGAGAAGAGGTTAGGGCGGCTAATGGATAGACTAAGGATAAAACCCTAAAAAATATTAGGATTTTCGGAACCCCACAACGCCCTACGGATCTTGGAAATTACGAATCACAGAAATCGCAAAAGCAAATAATGGTGCGTAATGAAAACTGGAAAGAAAAAAGAGACGCAAGATATACATAGAAAACCTCAACGCGAGGAAAAACCACGGACGCCACACCAGTCCACTATGAAATCGATCAAGAGTACAAGTCTTCTCGCAATCTCTCTGAGATGCATTTCTCTCGCCGCTCTTTGTTTTTCTCTAAAAACTGATAACCCTAATTATGAGCAAACTGCTTAATAAATAGGTTGAGCCCTATGCCGAAATTACACACGAAGGTCCGAAAATCTCGTATCCCTGTGGGCTCCCGCCCCCACCCCACCAGAATAAATCATTGTTGAAGGTTGTTTGCACCCCAACAAAGAAATCTCGATTTTCTTCAGGAGCTATTCAATTTATGGGTCCCATTGTGGATGCCTATGGACCTTTGCCATTGCCGTGGTGGAGGAAAAAAAAAACTACTTTATAGTGCACAAATTATTTTTATTTTCTTCTTCATTCTTAAGAAATATGCATCTTTTTCATTCATGCTTCAAATATTTAGAACATAAGAAAATAAATTAATATTTTAAACATTATATCTCTCACTTTCACAAGATGCTAAAGTGAGTGCGATATAAATGTAATCGGAACTTTATGTTTACCAAAGTTCTTATGTAAACGGTCTTGTCGATATGTTTTGATAATGTAACGGGACAAACCAGAGGAATTTGTGCAAAAAAATATCAAAATGTGACGTTATTCTAAATTTAGGGACCATATATATTTATATATATATAATTTCAAGAGAGTATAATTTAAAACCTTTCTTATGTCCTAGGTAAAAGTGTAATTTTACTGTTTCTAATGTGATTCCGCCACTGGCCTTTGCGGTATAAGCTAAATTGGTCCCACCCTTATCCGGTTGGTTCCTCTTTGCACTTGGATTACTAATTATCGGCAAAGGCTTAGAGCAACCCCAACAATAACTCCTTAAAAATGTTTGTGAACAGTACATATATTTATTATAACTTGACACTTTTTCTATCAACACTCCAACAACACTCCCTATTACCCTCCCTATTTTTAATAAATTATAATATATGGGGGAAAAGTAAGAGAGAGACAAGAGAGAGAGAGAATAAAAAAA
>JAXBDA010007516.1:0-17370 GCA_036023075.1 Gaultheria prostrata
TCCCTCGTCCAGTTGTATCCCTTTCCAGTAAGAAGTTCCATACGAAAGATATTTCAAAACACCTACTCAACTCCAGAAGTTCTCGAAGGCATTGAGAATCAAACCCAAGGAAAAACAAAGTTTCTTTTGGCGTTCGAATCGATCCAATCAAGGTATAAAATCGTATTTTCTGGACCGGGTTCTATAACCACGGTCCTTTGAGGGGTCTTTCCCGAATTCAGAATAACTCCTGTAGTTATCTTTGGATTCGGGATAGTTTATTTACAGCAAAATCATCCCGAGGTATTGAAACGAGCGATTTTTCGTCATAATCGCGCGGTTCGGTCCTCTTTCGGGATACATTTTCTTTCCAAAACATTTTTCCAAACATTGATACTCCTCCTAGGAGAATTTCTGTATAAAGGAAACCCATTTTCTAGTAAAAATCCATCCTTTCCAGAGGATAGAAAATATTTTGTAAAAAACGGCCGGAGGGCCGGTCGGCCTTGATTCAGGACCTGACGGCTCTCACACGAGAGCCGGACAGCCGGGCGGCTCTCCTCTGTTTTCCCCTGTTATCCAGTAATCCTCCTTTGTTTTCTTATCCTTTGGTGCGATTTACATTTTTAAAATTACATTCTTTCCCTTAAAATTTTCTTTTATTAATGTTTAGTCCCTTCACTTTATTTTGTTTCTATGTAATCATGTTAATCATATTTATTTGTTATTTCTTGTTATTTACTTGATTAATTGTTAAAGGCTTTTCAATAAAATATTTCAATCCCACAAATATTTAGTAGAGACCGGGAATATCCCGGGCGAGCGGGGTGCTTTTCCAAAAACCTTCCCCGCCCGTAACTTGGCTTCCGGACCCAAAAAGAATCTTTTTTCGCTAACCAAATCTTTTCCAAACGGCACAAGAGTCATCAATTATTTTTTTAAACGGTTTCTCGGGTACCAAAAAGATTTTCGAAATCGAATCCCGGGTGGCGACTCATATTTTATTTTCAAAAACATTTTCCGGATCACCGGAAGTGGCCGTCCACAACATATTTTTGGTGATTTCAACCTTTCATACTATCGAATGTCCTATTTGTCTTTTTGCAGCCCTCACTCAATAATTGCAACATCAGTACCATATTTATATTAAAAGCGAGTACTATGTACACCCATAACACATATTAAAATTTCAAGATCTCATCTTCTTCTCCAGCGTTGGCAGCAACACCGCCATTGCTATAACCTTACTGCCCTTACCGCTAGCTCCACAGTGACTCCCATGTCCCTGAAACTTCAACACCCCGAACCTCGTTGATTATTTGCAATTCTTTTATTCTGACAATGGATTTTCTGTTCGTGATGTTCGATCTGCATCGGTGGATTGTGGTGGTGTGGCTCAGGGAAGAGAAAAGTGTGTGAGTCTGCAGAGATTGTCAGACGTGGTTTGTTGGTAGAGAGAGGAGAGTTTGGGATGTGGAAACTAGAACGGTCTTGGGGAAAAGAGAAGGGGGGCTTGGGGAGCTTGTAGCTATGAAGGAAAGCCGCACCGTGCAGCCTCCAAAACGATATCGTTTTGGGGCAAGTCGAGGATTAGGTTTTACATCCTTTGGAGGGCCCTCTTTGGATTTGTACAGAAACAATCCAAATTGTTTACTAATTTTAAAATAATTATTTGAGTGATGTTGAAAAAAATCAGCCAAATGAATGAATGCGGGTGGGTGTTGTGCGACAAAACTACATTGTTTTGCTCATTTTCTTGGTACACCTTCAAAGCTTCTAAGGGCCCTATTTGGAGAGTTAATTTTGGGGTTCAATTTTAGGGGGCTTTAGGCTCTTTGGGATAGGGTATAGTGGGTTTAGGCACTTTGTACTGATTTTTTCTTCCTCCAACCAAGGCCTTTGGAGGTGTGTTAAAAAATCAAGCAAAACAACATAGTTTTGCCGCACAACACCTACTGCACAACATCTCCTGGATCCCAAATGAATATTTGTAAGTCATTGATCCCATTCGTTCAATTTATCATTCCGAATTCATGCCCTAAGATCCGAAAGAATCTTGAAAAAAAGTTAGAGAATTGTGTGCTCGGTATCTCCTTTATCTGAACCACAAATATCTTAGGGCATGTTGAGAAGAGCATTTATTAAAAGAAACGTGTTGATCGGACGTCGATGGGTGTTAAACGTAAAGACTATTATAAAAATATGAACATTTTGACACTTATTGATGTCCAATCAACACATTTTTTTAAATAAATGCTCTTCCCAACAAGTTCTACGATATTTAGTGATCAGGTCAAGGGGGTACCGAGCACACAATTCTCTAACTTTTTTTCCTTCAAAATTCTTTCAAATTTTAGGGCATGAATTCTGAATGAAAAATTAAACGAATTGAATTAATAACTTACGGATATTTGATTAGGCTGATTTTTCCAATATCACTCGAATAATTATTTTAAAATCATTGAATTGTTTGGATCGTTTATGTAGGTCCACTTTTTAAAATTATTGAACGGTTTGGATCGATTGTGTAGGATCCCGAGGTGGGCCTATATTGTAGTGTGAGCCCAATCCTTTAATTGCCCCAAAACGACGTGGCAATTATTGAACCGGTGCTGTAAAAAGACAAGTTACGAAGGATCCGTGAAAAAGTCATTCTCATGTGATAATATGGGGGATGAATTTTCTGACTTCCCAAATTGATATCGATACTTTTTTTTGTCTTATAATGAAGTTTTTATATATAAAAGTTTTACTAAAAATAAACAATGAAGTGTGGAAATCAATTTAGAGGGTGAAAATCAATTTCCGGTAGGATCCATCCACCTCAAAATGAAATGGTAATTTTCCCAACAGAAAACCAAGTTAGAAGAGAGGGGGAGAAAAAACCAATCAATTTCCGGTAGCATATCCGCCTCAAAATGAAATGGTAATTTTCCCCGAAGAATACCAAGTTAGAAGAAGGGGGAGAAAACACCAATCGAAAGGAGGGTGAGAGAGAGCGAGGCCAACGGTCTGGCGTTGGTTAGAAAGAGCCCCCCAACTAACCAAAGTCATACTCCTCTCTCCTCTGTTTCTTTCTCAACACACAAAACCCTTAACTCAAGTGCATTTTCTTCCTAACTCCCAGATTGTTCAATCCAAGAACAATAAAAAAACACCACAAAAATCAATACCAAATGTTCTTCTTTTTGTTCGGTGAGGTGTAGTTGTAGCAGATGTGATTCTTCTCCTGTATTATATTCAAGGTCAGCTTTTACAAATGGTTTCTAGAGTACTCGAATATTTTGCTTACGTTCCACTCTTATTTTGTTTACAGTTTCAAACTTACATGCGTATCATTGTCACAACTCTTTAACTTCACTTCCAATCCACTTAGATGTTTCCACTTCATCCAAATTCCCAATTGTTTTGGACTGCCAACCTAAAATTTTCCTCAGACCCTCCAATGGGTTGGTGGGTTTTGTTAGATATAAAGAGAACATGGTTGTATTATAGAGAGAGAGGGAGAGACTAATTAGGAATAGCTGCCGATGAAAGTGGATATCAACACAGGAATACCCACCAAAGTTAGGGTTTATTTTTGACCCTATGGAATTGGTATTTTAAGAATTTTGTACGAATTGGGTAATCATCAAATAGAAAAGGTTTTTTGCGAGAAATGAGTTGATGGGGAAGAAAGGATCGCCGGGAATGTTAGGAGCAGATTACAATTGGAACAAAGCTGGTTTGTTTCATGGGTTTAAGAATGACCCATCAAAAATCAGTTCATGTAAGGTTGTCTATGGTGGGAAAAGGCATGTTTGGTTGCGTAAAAACCTGCGGTCGATGGTTATTACGTTTGTGTTGATGGGTTTTCTTTTCCTCTTGGATTCCCTAGTGTTCTCCATTTTTGATCCTACTATGAGTTCAACTACAAAAAAATCAACTGAGACAAAGGTATGGCTTCGGAATTTCCTCATGTTCTCTTCTTGCGTTGCTGTAGAACAATACATGTCGAGTATTAGATTCTAAGCGAATTAGAAATTGAAAACATTGAAGGAGGTTGAATTTCAAGAACGTAACCATTTGAGGGTAACTAGGATTGGGTACTGGAATCCAGTCCCCCCATTCTTGTTTTCCCTCATTTGGACCCTAATAGAGTAATTTGATTCTTGTTGGTCCTCATGGCTTAAATATAGTGGTGTTATGTTAAATTCTTTGAGCTGGTTCGTTAGCTTCTGAGTTCTCTCTAATAAGCGGAGAGTTCCAGCAGGAAAAAAAACTGTTGACATTGGGATTGAGGCCCATGCTTTTGGGGGAATGGGATTCATGTACTGGGAATGTTTAGTAGTTTTTATATTTCACAGATTTGGATAGCACAATATAGCTTGATTTTACCATCTTCAAACTTGACTGGTACATTCGGAAACCATGATGGGATAGTTCACGTTGATATAGGGTGATCCATTTTGTAGGTAAAATTGAGTTATGAAATAAGAAACCAAGAAACCATTTCCTGGATTATGATGTTAAAATATTCTGCATTTTCGCCCAATAAGTAGTGCTTTTATAGGTATGGTGCTTATATGCATCATGCTAACATAAATGATTCTCATGGCATATTTCGAAACTGGTACTTGGGCACGAGGGTAGTGCTGCTTCTGCTTGAAATATGTCATCCACTACCAGCTAATGATATTTCTTTTATGTCCCTGAAGCAGGTTAGGACTGCCAACGTCAATGAAGGGAAAATACCAGTACAGATGTATGATCGACTTGTGAATTTAGCTGCTTCCAATCTTGCAGAGGTTTGATTAATATCCTGGTTCAATCTTGATTCTGTTTACAGTTTTTCAGTTATTAACCAATCAACTTTGCTACAGAAAGAGTTTCGGCAAGATTCAACAAAGTTCTGGAAGGAGACGTATCCGAAGGCATCTGTATGGAGACCGTGTGCAGATACAAACAGTCTAATAAATCTAGGTATTCATGAATTCTTTATTAACCTTGGTAGAGCTTGTCCCACATTGGTTAATTATAACCTCCAAAATAGTATTTGAGCCCAAGCGGGACTCTCCATTCATTGCCAATTGGTTTTGAGTTGGATGCTTTAACATGATATTAGAGCTAGGATTGCAGAGGCTTTTGGACATGACTCTCTTGATTGATTCCCCCGTTGTTTGTGCCTTAAGTGCACCTTGTTTCGTTTTTCATTGTGATCAAATGTTATGGATCCTTTGTTTACCTCTCCACGCGAGGATTAGGAGTTGCACGAGCGGGGAGTGTTAGAGCTTGTCCTATATTGGTTAATTATACCCTCCAAAACTATTACATGAGCCTCTTCACTCATTGCCAATTGGTTTCGAGTTAGATGCATTAATAAACCTTATTGATGCTTGAACAATGTCAATTAGGCTTCGTTTGGATCATGGATTCGCCGAGGGGTTTGTGGAGCTATATTTATTTCGTTTGTTTCTCGATAACAAAATGAATATTTCTTTAGTTCCTCTATTTTTTTCCATTGCATTAGTCAATACCTCCACTAGTTCATGATGCAACCACTGGCTTAACATAGCGGGCAATGGTGGCATAGGCCACTAGGAACTCATTATAATTAGATGAAGTTGTTTGGGCAGGGAAGCCAAAGCAGAGCAACGGTTTTATAGTGGTCAGTGCAAATGGTGGTCTAAATCAACAACGAGTTGCTGTAAGTATGGACACTTGCATCTAACATATTCAGGTTGGAAAACTTCTGTACTGTAATTACAATCAACTCAATGTAATACCAGAAGGGGGAAAGTAAGTTGTTTTGAGGTAGTCAACCATTGTATACTTTCCAAGTTATGGTGTATCTGGATCATGGATTTAATTGAGAGGTTCGCATCATCACTCAGTTTTCTTCTTATTTGCTCCTTTAGCTTTTTCTTTCCCTCCATAGCACCTTTCCACAAATCCATGATCCAAACACAGATTTTAAAGAGTTTATTGTTTACGTGGGTTCATATTTTGTATGATATTCTTTTTAGCCTCTTTCTGCTATTTTTCCAGCCAGTTCTTTTAGAGGCATGGCTAATAAAGAACTCTTTTTTTGCCTGCAGGTGTGCAATGCAGTTGCTGTTGCATCCCTACTTAATGCTACATTAGTGATTCCAACATTCCTTTACAGCAATGTATGGAAGGATCCCAGGTCAGTGGAGGTTTCTTTTATCTTTTTCCTTTTCAAATTTCATAGAATGTGATTTCGATTCACTCAACAAATAGTTGGATCCGGATCCTCTATGAGGATTTCCCTGTGAGGATCTTGTGAGGGTTTTATTGTGGGTTTGACAACACACCAAAAATAAGATCCAATGGCTCACAGCCCCCCTTCCTTTTATCTAAATTAAAACGACGTCGTTTCATAAGGAAAAAAAAACTAACGGAGACTAACGGAGTTAAAAGCCCCTAAACTGACGTTTTCTTCTTCTTCTTCTTCTTCGTTCCTTTTTTCATTCTTCAAATTGTTCTTATTGGCTTAACTTTTTTTCCTTTGTTCAATTTTTTTCCTCTTCTCATTACCTCAAATTTGAATTGGCTTAATTTTTTTTCCTTTTCTCAATTTTTTCCGAGATTGTCAGATCCTATTTTTGGGTAGTCTTGTGAAAAATCATTTGAGTGAGATAACTGTAAATAAATTGATCTAATTTTTAAAATTTAGGGACCGGGTACTCAGTACCGGACCTAATGAATTTTTAAAAAAAATTAAATGACCGGGTACTCAGTATTCCTGTGATTTGAATCACAGAAATGAGAGCTTACATTTCACATTCAAAGCCATGTGCGTGACACTCGTGCAAAGCATGAATGAGCGATACCACCTAGGAAAGTATGACGAACTAGACACGATACCACCTAGGAAATTATGATGAACTAGACATCATCTGCCTGTGAAACTACAAACAGCTACTACTACTCAAGAAACCAATCAAGCAGCACCAAAAGTGGGCAAGTGGTGGCTAGCTCATGCGGTAGAATTTTTGGATGTCCTACACTACATTTCGGGATCGAAGCTCATTCCCTTCCCCCATGTAAATAGATTAGGAATGACGAATGACAAAAAAAAAATAAAAGAAGACATTTTAAATTAGGGGCAATATGGTGAGAACTTTTAATACTGTGGCTATCCACTTATTTATGCACAATATGGTGAGAACTTTTAATTTTCACTAGCATATATACCACAATATAAAAACAGGACCTAATGAAAAAAGGAACGAAGAAGAAGAAGAAAACATCAGTTTAGGGGCTTTTAACTCCGTTAGTCTCCGTTAGTTTTTTTTCCTTATGAAACGACGTTGTTTTGATTTAAATAAAAGGAAGGGGAGTTGTGAGCCATTGGATCTTATTTTTGGTGTGTTGTCAAACCCACAACAAACCCTCACAAGATCCTCACAGGGAAATCCTCATAGAGGATCCAGATCCCAAATAGTTCATTTTTTTTTCTTCTTTAATACTTGCAATTTCTGTTGTGTGAAGAAAGAGATCTGTTTGTTGAATTCCCGTAAAATTCACCATGAATTTCTTAGTATTCGACAAGAAACATTTGGGACAAAGAATAGATGATTTATTTATAGCTTGCACATAAAAAACTTGAAGAACTCTGAAATTGATGGTTTGTATCTCTGGTGATTTACTGTCGCTTATTGTTGGGACTGCAGCCAGTTTAGTGACATTTATCAATTGGATCATTTCATGAACAACTTGAAGGATGATGTGAATATTGTAAAGGAGCTCCCTTCACATTTGAAATCACTGAACTTTGAAGCAATTGGTAGTCTGGTATGTTAATATTGGTTTACTTATACCAAAAACTGATTCTGTTGAATAAAAAGAGTTCAGCCTTTCACCTTGCTTTTTCAGATTACGGATGCAGATATTCCAAAGGAAGCAACACCGGCTGATTATGTCAAAACTGTGCTTCCTCTCCTGTTGAAGAATGGAGTTGTTCACTTCCTTGGATTTGGAAATCGACTAGGATTTGATCCATTGCCGTTTGAACTTCAGGTTGGCAATATCTCGGTTGGATTTTTGAAGAATAGAAATCAGTTCCATGTGACATTAATTTAGAAAAGTAATTAAACCCGAAGTTTGACTTGAACATCCCCTGGACAGCCTGACTAATTTTTGTAGCTTATTTTGGTTGCATGTTACTGTAGCTGTCAATATCCAGCAACACTATTACCTAATAATTCTTATTTGGTGTACCAATGTAAATTTTAGTGTGATAGGTATAAGCGCATCAAATACAACTGCTTAACCATGTAAATCCAATATTTAAGCTAAATGGAATGCAAATAAGAAGAAACAAATAGGCTTCTGCCTGAAAGCATGACATCATGTGTATTCCATTCTCTGAAATGAAATTTAATCTGATCGGTTTTCTTTGGTCCTTATCACGTGCACACTCCATCCATATTCAATCACATTTACGATTTGTTTGCAGAGATTAAGATGCAAATGTAACTTCCATTCTCTAAGATTTGCGCCCAAAATTAAACGAATTGGTTCGCTTTTGATCAAGAGGATAAGAAAATTTGATGCTGCACGGAATATGCTGGACAGGCAACTGCTTGGGAATTTCATGTCAACTATTCCCTTGAAAGGGAAGGATGCAGCTACAAGGGACCCATCAAAATATCTTGCTTTGCACTTGAGGTTTGAAGTTGACATGGTGGCCTACTCTCAATGTGAATTTGGAGGTGGAGAAGACGAGAGAAAAGAACTCCAAGCTTATAGAGAATCCCATTTTCCTCTGCTAATTGAGCGCTTGAAGAAATCAAAGTACGCACAGTTGTTATGTTTTGAATTTCTGGAAAATACTTTTCTGAATATTCTGTTGTTTTGTCCGACAAAACAGTCAACGGAAAACGTTTCCTTGGTTACGGAAAATGACCTGATTGAGGCAGAAAATCTCTTCTACTACTTTTCATTGTTTTCAAAGGTGGAAAACGTTGTCCAGACCTAAGGAGACATGGGCAGTACCATGCCATTACCATCAACACTCTGCACCACTACCCACCCTACCAAAGGCCGCTGCCAATACTGCCACCACCACATACAACACCAGTTAACGCTCCACCACCACCACTACCAACATAATATGATAGCTAATTTTCTAGTTCCTCGACATAATATTCACATTTTAGATGCAAATGTTTAATTTGATAATCATTTTGAGGACATGAAATACTAATGATTTTTTGTGCGAGACAAACAATGGAAAATGTTTTCTGACCCATTTCCAGTGTTCCAATCAAACACAGAAAAACAAGTCATATTTGTACAAAATATTTTCGACGAGATACACTTCAGGAAATGTTTCCTTAGGAACAAACGTAAACACTATCTTAGGATGGTTATTCTTGTTCAATCTTAATCATGTTGAAATTGTGGCTGCAGGCCTACTTCTCCAACGGAATTAAGGAAGTTGGGTAGATGCCCACTGACACCGGAAGAAGCAGCACTTGTTCTTGCAGGTCTTGGTTTTAACCGTGGAACTTTTATCTATCTTGCTGGTTCTGGCATATATGGGGGACTGTCCAGGATGCATCCGCTAACTAGTCTTTATCCCAATTTGGTAACGAAGGAAGATCTTCTCACCCCCGGTGAACTTAGACCTTATAGGAATTTTTCTTCTCAGGTAAAGACAAATTTAGGTTGACACACATTATCGTACCTAATCATCTTTTTTTTAACTCTTTGCTTGTCAATATTCTCTCAAATTCATTCACATTAAAGTGAATCATAGTTTGCATCTGGGAATTCTAAAAGTTAAAGGTGTTAACAGTTCCTTTTGAGGCATTACATGAAGTGAATTTCAATTGCCAACCATTGAAGTATTCATGGGAGTGCAAATTTTTATGCATTTGGCCTTGGCAAAAAAGTCACTATAAATCGAATTAAAATTGTAAGTGGGCATATTCCTCTGTTCATGCATGAAAACTCTAGCGACTATGTTTACATCTTCAAGCTTGGAAACAATTGTCTGAATTTGAGTTTGAGCGCTAGTCATTTATCTAATCTATTTTCACCAGATAAGAACAGTGACCTTAACTTATCATATATCCAACCAGTTTTTCTGGTTCGTAACCAAAACTAGAGCTGATGGAGATCACTATGGATGCAGCTGGCGGCACTAGACTTCATCGCATGTGCAACTGCTGATGTATTTGCCATAACAGACTCAGGGAGCCAATTATCATCCCTGGTGTCCGGATTCAGAACTTATTATGGTGGTGGTCATGCCCCTTCCTTGAGGCCTAGCAAGAAGAGACTAGCAGCAATTTTGTCGGAGAATAGCACCATAGCATGGGACAGTTTTGAAGAGAGAATACGAAAAATGATTGAGGAAAGCCAAAGGGTGCGTGTGAGGGGAAACAAGAAAAGCATTTATCGACAACCAAGGTGCCCGGAGTGCATGTGTAAATACCGTTAGTGTCTTCGTCCCATTCTTTGTTCTGTGTAAATAATATACCTCAGAAAATAAGTGCATTCTACCAATGATGGAAGTTGTTGGACATAAACATTAGGCTGATTTTCCCTCTTTATTGATTCCACCAAGCGAGCTGGAATTTTTTATGTACAAGCGGATAGAAGAAATTACGGGTTTCAAAATGTGTTCATGATTGGCTTATATGTACCAAAAGCTGATCATAATATCATAACAAATGGGTAGACTGACAAAGAAAGCGAAGATGTCATTCACTATTGAATAAATAAACATGTTGTAGCTCCATCTCACTCTTCTCTGTGAGGATCATTGTAATCCTCTAGAGCTCTCGCTTCACACGAACTCTCCCCTCCTCTCAAACAAATAACGAATTTGCTCTTTTTCAACCCTTGCTGTAACTAACAACAAATACACTAAGATGGAGGGAAGAAACGTTGGAGATTGAAAGGGAGGGTGTAAAACTCCTCGTTTCGACTATCTCCTTTGAATGCCCTGAATTTCACCCACCACGGCATCCCCCTGTCTCTGGCACTGTCCTTGTAGTCAAGTGTGTTGTCCAAGAAAACAGCGACGATTAGTGCAACAGTTGGGGAGGAGAGGAAGATGGTATTGAGGAAATCATTGAACTGCAAAATATCAGTTCAGAAGCTGTGAATAATTTTGAAGTATGTGACTATAACTTGCTTTGTATAGAATAATTTTGAAGATGTGACTATAACTTGCTTTGTATAGAATAGGGAAAACAAGCTTGTAAACAAAATCATTAAGAAAGGAAATTAACTTTTCCCCTTTGAATTGATTGTTAAAGCAATAAGGCAGCTAAAAACCAACAAAGGAAAAGAAGAAAGTAGAAGGAAAATAACTTGTTCTCCCTTAAGGGCCCGTTTGACCGGATATGAGCATTAGATTGGACTATATATCCCATAAATAGTTCAAATATTTACATCATTGATTAAACATGCCCCGGATATGTAATCCACAAAAATGTGAGATTATGATCCTACAGATATACGATGCCGCGGGGGTTTTGTATTCTTAATTCGTGAGATTTTATATCCGGTGGAATTATGTATTCCTTAACTGGGTTGTCCCACCAAATAAACGAGCTGCAAGAGTCAAGCTTTTTGACATGACCAAGATAAAAACAATTGTTGTATATGATAGAGGGTTGCTTATGCAGTGTGGAAATGACCAACTTACCCATCCAGCCTTGGTATGAGCAGGGCCATGAAGAGCAGCAGCAGTGTATTCCCTAAAGTACTCGGGAATTGACAACCCAAGGAACATGGCAACACCAGTGATGAAAAGGTTCCTCAATGAGTTCATGTTTGTGAATTGCAGGAATGATAGCCCTACGGAGGCTGTGAACGATATAGAAAAAGGTCAGAAGGATGAAAGGGGAAATACACGTCATTGAAGAAACGAGGATACTAACCAACAAGACCGAAGACTACGCAGTACACAGCAGCGAAGATAGTGAAAGGAATTGAGGCAAATAGAGCTCCAAACTTCCCTGTAATATGGCGAATGATTAAAATGTTTGACTAACTGGAAAAAAACACAACAATAAACGCATGGAATGAAATGATGAACTATGTTGCACACCTAATATCGAGAAGAAGATCATAAAGCCGGCTGAAATTTGTATTACTCGGCGGCTTCCAACGCGAGTGGTTCCAAGAAGGCCCACATTTTCTCTGTTATTTAGGAACTATCTAGTTAGAATGAAATTCCACCCAAAGAAGTGTTCAAGAGCAAAAAAACAGAAACATATATAATAGTACTTACACGGAAACTGTAGATCCGGTAACTGTCCCAAACATCCCATCCAAAAGAATTCCAATACCCTATACCATGATAGAGTTGCATGTAAATATTTTGCGTCAAGCTTTGCGATATTGGTACATCAATATTGGTAAGTCATTGGTTAACAAAAAAGTGAAAAAGAAACAAGAAAAGCAGAAAAGTACAAATAAACTCTAATGTAAGGGACATATAAAAATGCAGTTGGTCAAGTTTCTTTGAAAATATTGAATTTGAGTACATAATTGAGAAAAAAACTTCTAAGATATCCTTTCAACTCATGAAATTTGCAGACCTGCCAGCCAATACCGCGGCTAAGAACATGTGCTGGAGGTGGTGTGGCACTAGCTAGTCGAGACGCTGCCTTAAACGCTCCAGTTGACTGTCGATGGAAAAATTTGCATAACTAACTGATCAATTACAGCTTTGATTTATCTGGTGTTGTGTGGTAATCATTACCTCTATCATGGAGACTAATACAGCGGCCATCATCCCAAAAGCATGACCGGCATCAAAAGTAGGTGCACCCCACTGTAAAGGATATGGTATCTTTATCCTGCATTTTAAATGAAGTTCAAAAGAATAACTGAAAACACTAAAAGAAATCAGTTAATTAAGCTTTAGAACTTCTCGTTCCCATAATAGGGCAAGCAAGGAAATAAGTAATGACAATCCAAGAATAGTGGAAAACATTGAAGTACATTAGAGATATTAACTCTACTGATATGAGGAAATGCTAATACCAACCATGGAGCTGAAGAAATGAGATTGGCTCTATCGGTCCGGCAATGGGTTTGGGTCAACTCTGGCCGATGTTTGTACGCGCCACTGGCTGTCAGAAGGTGTGCATATGCCCAGATAACTGTGACTGCTATCAGAAGAGCAAATCGCTCCAATATAGGCAGTTGTTTTGTTTGGAAATGTTTCAAATACTGCACAATCCAACAAGCCCTTCATTAGAGAGAGCCTTTTTTTTTTTTTTCTTTTCTTCATATTACGCTATTTTTGTTTAGTATACATAAAATATTCATAATTTTTGCTCGTGCCAGTGCTTTTCCATGCCCGTGACACGTGCCACAAAACACTGGGCCAAACTAGCCCACCTATAGGGATCAAGCCGTGCCGTGCCGTGCCTGTACCGGTTGACATCTCTAATTAATACCCTTCTTGACCATTTTATAAGTGCAAGATTATATTGATGGAGATTTATATTTGGAGAAATTTGTCATCAGTAACAAGATATAGATAAGTCAATGTGACTAATCTTAATCAAAACAACGTGAACTAGATTCCTTTTCTTTTTTAACATATCACAATTTTTCTAGGATTCAAAGACTATTGGTATGTTAAACTGTGAAACCAAAAGCTACTTAGTTTGACTTTTGGTATGATAGATTATGAAACTTTCGGAGATCATAAAAAAGAGGAAGTGAGTTTCACATAACCAACTTCATTGGAGAATATAAAAGTACCTGAGAGAAGGCAACAAACAGGATCAACATAGGAATACCAATTTCAACGCACCTTCCCACCTGTAGAAATTAATAGAATTTCAATGAACGAATGAGAGATTACTGAACTGTTTTTTGGGGTAAAAGTTTTTACTGTACCACTGGAAAGCCTCTATCAAATAGACCGAACCCCACTAAGGATATTACTGGAACCATGCCAAGAGGGCTGAAAAACCTGAAGTTGCAATCATATTCGTACGTTAACTTCAGAATGAACGACATAGATATTCACTTTCTCATTAATGAACCACATTTGCTTGATGTTGAATTTGTACCTTGAAAAAATACCCCACAACTGACTGTAACCGAGTATAATCTGCACGCTTGATGCTACTATTAGAGCGCCTTGTATAGCTCTCATTGAGCTGAGAAATCTCTATAAATAGAAACAGAAACCACAAACCTGAGTTTATGCACAAGTGGTAAGAATTCTAATCCCACATTCAGATACTTGCATAATATGGAATACCATTTTGCACTTCAAACCATTTTTCAAAATGGTTGCAAAATGGTATAACATTTCTGAAAATCACTTCTTTTTATAGTGACCCGGTGTCCCCCATTATAAAATTAACCACTATTTAATACTGTATAACGTTTACGCTGAAAAGGAGTTACATCTTGAGTTCAGACACACCGTAAGGAGGGGACACCTTAAAACATCCCAATAAGGACCGGAAATAAAAGTGGACCGAAAATAAAAGTGACACAGAATAGCATCATATTATTGCAATTCTTCGCCTGTTTTAGGACCAGACACATGTAGAGGGATTAGCCAAGACAAGGAAAATGAAAGGGCAACGAACGAAATCAATTGGCTTCTTTGACTGCTAAGCTTTTCCTTAAACCTTGGACTTTCCCTCCGAAATTTCAAAATCTTCTTAATCATTGTAAAGAATTATGTACTGCGACTTGACTGAACACTTGGAACACATGGACACATGGAGCACTTTAGCTCTATCTTTTTTAAAACATTGGGTAAGCAAATCAAAACACGAAGCAAATTAGGGAGTTCACACAGCTAAGAAAAATATAGATTATGCAACCAAAAAAGAAAAACAAAATGCAGATTGAACAGTCACAGTGATACTTACCAAATGGGGGTCATCTATCGCCACCAACGACGCATCATGAATGATGGAAATAATGGGGACCATGAATGCCCATGATCCTCCAATCACAGTTGGCAATCGAGTCCCAAATAGTGTTTGTAGGAGTGTATTTATTCCTTCAACAAAAAGCAGTGTTTGAACTACCCTGACTTTATCATTCTGCCCAACAATCAAACATGTTAATAAGAAAGACCCATTTTGCTACCGGTTCTTCTAGCTTAATAGTACATCACAGTAATAAGAATGAAATTTTCAACCCACTCATTTGTGAAAATTTCGTTAATGAATAATCAGAATACGTACATTGGCTGTCTCGCATTAATTTTTCTCTGTCTTTATAGCTTTGGTAAGTAAAACTTACTTTCAAAATTTGTCTCTACTAGATAAACTGGAAAAGCAAAAAATTTGGATTACATCGAACAAAAAGTGCACTAAAGAAATAATCAAACATGTTAATAAGAAAGACCCATTTTGCTACCGGTTCTTCTAGCTTAATACATCACAGTAATAAGAATGAATTTTTCAACCCACTCATTTGTGAAAATTTCGTTAATGAATAATCAGAATACGTACATTGGCTGTCTCACATTAATTTTTCTTTGTCTTTATAGCTTTGGTAAGTAAAACTTACTTTCAAAATTTGTCTCTACTAGATAAACTGGAAAAGCAAAAAATTTGGATTACACCGAACAAAAAGTGCACTAAAGAAATAAATACACCCAATTTCCGAGCTTTTTCGTTACAAATTTTTGGTGGTCTTCACTGGACCTTTTCAATTAAGGATCATTTCTTTTTTATTTTTTGCTATTTCTAAATATTGAAAAAATTGATCATTTAGATACTCAAAGGCAGCTTAATTACTTAACAGATAAAATATGGAAACCAAAAGCCGAAAAAAAAATGGTGATTGAGAATTGGTACTTACATCAGTTCCACCCATCAAAGGAACAAGAAATGTGGGAATCATCACAGCAGTCCCCAGTGCCAAAATGTAATGTTGGAATCCAAGGGCTATGGCCTCCCCTGTTTTCAAATGCACAAATTCACAACTTTTTTAATCTATCAATTAAGAGACACATCAATCAAGTTAATTAGAGAAATGGGTTTGGGATAAAAAAAAAGGTGAAAATGGACATACCCCAAGAAGGGTTTGAGTCAATACAGTACTCTAGGCCTTGGAGCTGATCCATTGGAGGATGAGTTATCTCTTCTGGTTTTGGTGCTTCCATGGCTGCTGATACCCACTTTAGAGAGAGAGAGAGAGAGAAATTGATTGATTTCTGGGTTTTACTATTGAAATGGAATGAAAAGGAATTTGGGTGAATCAATGAGATAGAAAGACAAAGCCGGAGAAAAAGGGGGAGAATCAGAAAATTGGGGAAAAGCAGAAAAAAGTCGATGGATGAGAGAGAGAGAGAGAGTCAAGATTACTACAGAAAATGGGGGAAGTTAAAGAAAGAGTAAGAGAGAGAGAGGAGATGGCATGCACTTGAAGGCCACTCGGGGGATACTTTCCACCAGTTTTTATCACTCTCTCTCTCTCTCTCTGCATTTTTTGGATTGCAAAAGTGTCCGTTAAATTTTTGTTATTCCCAAATTGCCCCTTAAGGAACTTCCAAAACCATATGTTACCGTTATAGCCCTCCCTTCTTCCTATGCACTGTACAAATTTAATACTAGTACTATACTATTCGCGACCCAACTTCTCCGAGGCCATGAGAATTGGGAGGGAGCATAGCGAATTTAGGTTGTGCTTTTTTCTGTGTTGCGGTTACATTGAAATTCTTCGGTGCCGAGTGGGCACCGTCTTACGTGGTATCCGAGCACACATCTCGATTTTGGACGGCTCAAATTTTAAAGACAAAAAGAGGAGAGAGTAGGAGAAATATGGGCCGTCGAAAATTTTTTTAGACGGCCGAGATCGCGCTCGGCACCACGTGGCCATGCCCACTCGGCAGTGAATTTTTTTTTGCATTTGAGGTACTTGTTTAAAAAAAAAATCAGAGCAAGTTGTTTTACCTGTTTAATGATTTTTTGAAGTCGTTTAGACCATTAATTGGGACCAGGGGTGAGTGTTGTGCACTAAGGTGCTATGCACCCCTCGGCCCTCCTATCATGTTTTGGACCGGATGCACTCGGCAATTTTAGTTTAATTTTGATAAATTTTTACAGATAAAAAATCAAAACACATCCGAGCCTTCCAAAACATAATCGGATGGCCGAGGGGTGCACAACACCCACCCCGTTTCCCATTAATTGATGGGATATCACATGATCAATAAAGACTTATCTTGAAAACTATTTTTCGTGTAGAGATTTTCACACTCCCATATTTTATAATGATGACACTTTTTTTTTTTTTGGAGGGATCACTACAAGAAAAAGTATCTAACGCGACGAAAACCAGGTGAGGAAAATAAATTTCCTCGCCAAAGAGTTATATTAGGCGAGGAAAAAATATTTTCCTCGCTCAAAAGTTAAATTAGGCGAGGAAAAT
>JAXBDA010007517.1:0-17365 GCA_036023075.1 Gaultheria prostrata
CATCCACTAGAGGTGAATAATGTGCAAAAGGTTCTTCTATGGCCGCAAATATATATGGTTAACCATGATGTGTATTGGCATCTAATTTGTTTGATATTTTGAGCATATTATTTTCCGCTTAGTGGGCGGTGATTAACAAGACATCATCGTACATAGCACTTCTAACTCGTCACAACAAGCTCAATTATCTGCTATGTAAATAGAAAAAATTCTGTCATGTTTATTGTTTTATAATTTAATCCCATCGATTTATGATTTAATACAAAATGTAAAATTTTAATAAGAGATCCATATTGGACCACCTCATGGCAATCATAACATTTTTTAGTATTTCGTAACTTTTCAGAACATTTGGTGCGTCTCGTAACTTCTATACAAAAAATTCGTAACGTTTATTAATAAGAAGTAATCAATTCATAACTTTTATAGGGGTGCATATAATACACACTCAAATAGGAGATATGTAGTATTGTAGCCTCTCCTAAAAGAATTACTCATCCATAGAAGTACGGACACAAATCCTCGCGGGTTAAAATGTCTGCCTTCCACATACTTAAATCGTATCCAAACACTTTTTTTTTTGGATAACTCGGTGTTCAGGCCACCTTTCAACGAAGGATAGTAGACACAAGGCACAGTTTTCTACTGCGTTTGCTGATTTGAATTCCATTTAAAAAATTGAGAAACAACAACAAATGAATCCTAGCCATACGCTTACTTTTCCATAGTAACAACAGACTTACAGTTTTCTTACTGAAACATGCACCGGTACAAACAACTGTCAGTTTCTTAACTTTCTATGTTCTTCACCAAATATCACATTGTACAGCTTCAGTGCGGAATAGTAGGCCGGAGCTTCATCCTCTCTTGGAACACAAGGAAAAAGACATTGATAGGATCCCAAAATATGCCTGAATTCTTCATGTCAGTAGACTCAGATCAAGAAGCTATGGCCTCGACAAAATAGTAACGGATTCCCACTCCAAACTATATATAACATCCAGTACTTCAATAATAAAAACCATCAACCAAGTAGCCCTGTCAATACATGGCAAGGCATTCCCGAGAAAAAAAAAAGGATATTTAAACTTGCGCACGCGCGCACACAGAAATTTTCCAAAACTTATTACTCGCCGATGGGTTCTGACGGTCAATGTCAAAGCTGTTGATGGCACAAGGTTCTGCCAATAGCTCAATGGGTTCCTCACCTATTTAAAAAGGAACAAATTGGACATGTAAAGAGTCAGACACCATCCAATTACTAATGTTCTTGTACTTAACTACGCATGATGGCATAAAGCTTTCACGTAGAAGTATGATGTTTTACCATTCAGACCAGTTTCAGCAAAAAAGTCCATACCTTGTTGAACAACAGCAAGGATGCCGTCTTCTGAGCAGTATCATAACAGGTAAAATCCATGAAGATGAGACGTTACCAATGTTCATAGAATGCATATAATTGTCGAACTGGACTTCCCACACTTCACTTTCACAAGGTGAGTGAGCTGGTACCTCGCCTTTCGCAACCCCAGAAAGAATAATTGGCTGCTGTTGCCACCTGAGATCCCATGCAAATACAGTACCAGAAGAGCCTCCTGCCTTCAAATAGGATAGCGAATTCCTGAACACAAATCCCTATGCAATACCATCTATGGCATTGTCAATTGTAATAGCAACTTAATCATAAGATATCACCTATAGGCAGCAAGACCATGCATGGAGCAACTAGATACACTGGAACTCTCCAAACTAGTTCAATCAACTGTTTAATGACAGGTCCAAACTATTTCTCTTTCTTTTTTGCTTTGATAACTCAGGTGCCCGAGCCAGCGCATGCGCACCTCAAGTATCCTTGGGAACCAATTCAACCATAACATAGCAAGGGCAAAGCCCCGTATGGTCAGGCTCCAGAAGAGTTGAGAGTACCTAGGAGGTTTCAAACCTAAGACTTTGGAGGGACCAAACCTCTAACCAAGAATTGACTAGAGCTGGTATAGCTAAATGCGTTTGCAACACAAGTGTGCCATCATAAAGTTCCTAAAATTACGGATGCAATGAAAATGGTAATGTCTACAACTCAACTTGAACAGAGGCTTTTGTGCTAAGATATGTCCATAATGCACGTTTTGGATGGTATCCCATTCATCACCTTTTGATATAGTAGAATTGATCTAGTTTATAACTTATGACACTAGCTGTCTGCAGCTAAGAATAATTCCAAGAGGCATTCATGACCATTTACTCACTTGAAGAACCATTAATAAAAGAATTTATGTCATCCTAAACAGGAGGAGGAAAAAAGAGATGCAAGTGGAAGGTGGAAATGAAAAAATATACAGTAGACAGCTAAACCTAGTACATCTCTGATGGTGTTTCTCGTCTAGACAGACATCAACTATTTGCTATTCATATCAAGTTTATCCAAGTACATCAGCATTCTTTATTCATGATAATGAAAAATGGTAAAGCAGCATCTTACAACACAAGTGTGCTTTTGTGATGGATGTATATCAATGGAGTGTACAATCCCAGAAGTAGCTCCCCGAGCCCTGTAGCAAGACAAGTGTAACAACCTGACGTATGAGAGGAGCTCAAAAACTAAAATTCTAAACCACACCCATAAAAGTAAATGAAATCCAACTCCAGAAACATATATACATTGTACTGAATATTGATGCCAAGGTAACAATTGCATAAAAGCAAGTCCACCCATGTACACTGTACTCAGGGCCCTTTTATCTCTATACTTCGTGTTATGAGTTAATAAATTTTCCTTTTGATGAGCAAAAAACTAACCCACACCAGTCAATTGAGAGAAGTTTGTGTGCAATTGATACTATTGAGAGAACTTTGTGTGCAATTGACACTGCAAGTTGCAACTTCATTTCCACGTAATAAGAGCTGCCACATGCATATGTCAGCTTGGAAATTTGAAGCAATAAGAGCTTCATTTACAAACAAAATGAAGGATAAAAGGACAGGAAACATCAAATAAAGTAGTAGTAATCAACAAAGGGGAATAATGAGAGAGCTAGGAGCCCTAACCGACTTGGAGAGGCGATTACGCCTCTTGGCATTCTTCTTCCCCAGCAAATGCTGCTTCCCAAATTTCCTCCTCATTATCTTCCCAGAACCCGTCACCCGAAACCTCTTCGCCGAAGCCTAAAAACCCCAGATTCAAATCAATTTAAGCACCCAGAATTTCGTGATTAATACATACAATGCATATAGAGAGTGAGAAATACCTTGTGGGTTTTCATTTTGTAGCCTTTAGCGCAGACGACAGTGAGAGGTTTGGTGTTTCGAGTAGGTGAGGCGACCGTATGGATTCTTTGAGGAAGGAGTGGACCGAACCCAGAAAAGGTGAGCGAAGAAGTGAGGGTGAGTGAGGTTTTAATGGCGAATTAAGAGAAGTGAACCGTAGTGGGATGGCTACGAGAAGCAGATGATGATGATGATGATGAAGGTGAAGGTGAGAATTTGAAAGAAACAGAGAAAGCGGTTGAGGAAGCCATTGTTGTCATATATGTTTGAGTTTCTTTGGTCTGTGTGGCTTTGTTGGGTTTTCTCGAGTTTCGTTGGATGTGGAATGTGGATGACGGAAAAGAGTCGGGGGGTTTTGATTCCGTGAAACCGAACTCATTTTAAGAACAAAAAATGTATCATGATCGAGTACTAATTTATATCCAAATTAGATTAAATTTTAACATGATTTATATTTTAGGGAATTCTACAAAATGAATGTTTGAGATCGGTGAAATATGATTGAAATAGATGGAAATTGTCCTTGGAAATATTAAGCAAAACTACACCGTTTCGAGGGCTTAAGGTAAGATGAAAGGGGTGTTGGGGTTTAGATTCAGTGTAACTATACCCATTTTAAGAAACAAAAAATCATTGCGATTAAGTACTAATATAAATATAATCAAAATAAAATTTTTCTTGGATATATATTATGACAATATTTAAGAGATTAACGTCTCGGATTAACAAAATTATGGCCAATATAGGTAGAAAGTCTCAAATGAATCTAAGAACTACAATGCTCAACTGAAACGACGTGGTTTTGAGGGAATGACATAGTTTGAACCTATGTCACCCTTTGTTTTTTTTTTTTTTTTTTAAATATATTCCCCCAAACCAAACGCAGAGAAGTCCATTTGTCGCCTCCGCTGCTCACAAGCCACCTTACTCCCTCCACTGCTTCGATCTTCTCTCTGATCTCGCCTCCGCCATACACGAAGAGCCCAAGGTCACTTCATCTCTCTCTCTCTCTCTCTCTCTCTCTCTCTCTCTCTCTCTATTCTCACAATTCTTACAGTTGGTACGGATTGCATTTCTTGTTAAGGTCATGAGATGCAATCAAAAAGTTAGAATATACTTTGTATCTTTTCTTTCCTATCTCTGCACATTTTCTTTAGAAAAAGAAAAACAAAACTTGGGGATGAGTGCTTTTATCTTTACAATTCAAGAGTTCGTGGGTAAAGAACAAGAGCCGGCGCTCCCAAAAATCGGCTTGTTGAACTGATTAGGATCAGAGCTAGATTATGCTAATGACATTTTGCCTTCTCTGGATGAAGTTTAGAATACGAGAAATTGTTACCATTATATAGAACTTGAGATTTGCAGGATTGCTTATACAAGCACACTATAAATGCCCTTTAACCAAGACAAGGGGTGTGTTTGGAACTTGAGGAGAAAGTGAGGGAAAATGAAGGAAAATTAAAAAAATTTCCTCCTCTTATTTGGTTGGAGAGAAAATAAAAAATCTTAAGTATGTGAATAGTGAAATTTTCCTCCCTCTTTTCTCTCACTTTCCTCTCATTTTATTTTCTCTTATTTTCCTTTCTCTTCCACATGTTCCAAACAAACCCTGAAATACCCATGAATAATCAATGAGATTTGCAGGATTGTTTAGGAGCCACTGTATCCGTGTCGGACACACGATACATATGGACACGCCTTGTGGCTTGCCCATTGCTTTGGTTGGAGACTTTGAAGTTTTTCATTTGAAATGGAACACTTTCTCTTAGTTGGTCTATGACTTAAAATGCAAATACTCTTTTCATATGTTGCTTTCATTTTTTGGTTTTCTAGTGAAGGATTTAGTGAATGTCTTGAAACTGTCATTTTTCGAAGGAACTATTGTCAATGCGCTGACATAGCTATTGAATTTTTTGTCATTCACCTTTTCTTGCTTCATTTTGTTGTGAAGTAACTTCATTTTTTCTCATTTATCTTTGTCCTTCCAAGTATTTCAAGTTTGATTGCAAGCATATGTGCACGCCTTCTTGTTTAAAGTACAATTGATCTTTTTGTCTAAAACATGCTTCACTCTGACTTCTTCTGCTCGTCTATTACATACGAGTAATTCATTTCTCTTTGTAGAGCTAAGTTTGAAGTCCAGTTGAAGCCACAGCCATACCAATCTCGACGAGTCTCATGCCTGGGCTGGAGCATCAACAACATTGGAAGCAATGAAGCAGAACAATCAGACATACCTACTACCTCTCTTAACTTTTTGTGGCTGTAAATATGCGAAGCGCATCTGCCATCTGTTAAAAACTGCTCAGGAAGAACATAGATGACTCAAAAACTCATGTTTTTATGCATTAGACCTCTTCAGCTCAAGCTTAATTACTCTTCCACTATGGTTGCCTTATTTTTTTTCATATATATATTGGGAAGAATTACTCAAGTGGGCACCAAACATTAGCAAAACCGGCTATATCCGCACGTCTTGCACGCGGGCAACCATCTAGTTTATTATAAGGATGTCAAATGTGCGTAATCAATTTGAATTAATGTCAATTGTGCATAACTTTCGTTTTGCATAAGCTGGAATGTAGAGTATATGGTAATTTGGACTTCCTTATTTATATTGGTACCCATAGTAATAGCCCTTTGCCATGTCCTTCAAACCCTTGTTCCCTTCAAAATAAACGACACGAACACCTCCAAAGGGCATTACTACTGCTTCTCGGAAAGCCAATCCTTCCAAAAAAAAAAATTAATAGCATTAATGGACTTCAAAAGGCTAGCAGAAAACTACCTTGAAGTACCACCCCAAATCTTCCTTTTTTAGTGATCCCACCATTTACATTACAGAAGCATCCATCATTACGATCTCTTAATGATGAGATCCATTTGTTTAGGTACTCAAAATAAAAACGTCTAATAGTCATCAACACCGAGATGAATCGTTGGTAACCATTAAAAGAACCTGGAAAATTACAGTACAATCCAAACATGGTAGTAATATGGCCACTAATGCATAAGGACAACCAAGATCATCCGATCAAATATACAATTGATAAAACGAAAAAATATGATTGGTCAAAGCAAAGGGAGATCAATCGTCGTCCTTGCCATCATTGTCCGGACATTCACAAGCAATTGGATCAAGATCACTGTCATTGGCAGCCTGAAACCAAAGTTCAAAGCCAAACCTAGGTGAAAAAAATAAACAGATAATGCCCACCAAAGACCATAGAGCCTATCTTACAGAGGGAAAATGAAAGGAAGCCAATGCACATTGATTAAACTGAACAGAAAAACTTATCGTTCCAACATTTCTTATGTAAATAATGTAGTCTCCATTTACCTCTGCACATTGCAAGTATAGCCATGATGCCAGTTCAGGTGATTGAGCATATGAAAGCGCCTCAATGATCTGATACAAAATAATGGACTGTGTTATGACAAGCAATAACAATACCGGTAAGAGATATCCAGGTGATGGAACAGATGAAAGAGCCTCGATAGTGGGAAACCAAATTAAGAACACAGGTCACTGAGGTCGGGCTATTAAATGCCAGAGGAGCACAATGTACCCCCGTAACCCCACATGTGAGGGTTCACAATCTACAGATGCCATAGAAAATGCTTTTGCTACTTAGATGTCACATAATGATTAAAATTTCTCTGGTAGAACAAAAAAGCTAGATAGCATACGAAGTTCTCATAATGGTGATTACAAAAAAAAAAGTTCTCATAAGGGAAACCAAGTCCCACAGGCCACCTGTTGGAGAGCCTTTTTTGTTCCTCCAGAACCTGTGAGATAGCTCAGTTATGCATGAAATGAATCAAGAGAATGAGTTGCCATCCGTAACTGTGCTCTTAGATAAGCAGAATGAAGGTGGATCGACAGCAAAACGATTCGATTCGAATCCTACGTAATTAGGAATCACCTTCACAAACTCTTATAGTTATAACTTGTAAAACAAGATCCAGATGTGAATTTTTCCAGATAATGTCATCTTAATGGTCTGCACTTCATTGGAATATTATGACAACAGCCTTCTATTTGCCTATTTGGCAAAGATGCAACTTTGAATGGCTGTCATACAGTAGTTAGCTAAAATGGAGATACCCACAACAGAAACAAAAATGAGAGTGACATTTAATGGATTATTGGGGCAATAAGGACATTCACCTTCCCAATGGCACTGCTTAACTTAGAAAAAGCTTCCACTTGCAAAAATTCTGGTAACAGCCGTAAAAAATACCAAATCAATAAAGTGTGAAATCAAAAAACACAAAAGAAGAATATAAAAAATAAAACTCACTTCTGGACTTGAAGCTGCATACTTGGATAGTCTCTCCATCAGTAGTGACAACACTGTTTTGATGTCAACCGTCAGCTGAAAATCAGAATGATTACATTGTAAGGGAAAAGCTTAAATTGTTGCCTAGTTTAAGCCAATCATGACAAAACAAAAGCATCCAGGGCACCTCACCAAAATAAGACGACCATATGTATAAATTTATTCCAATCTCTTAAGTATACTCATGTCACTAGGAGAAAAAACCAATCAATACATCACTTCTGTACATGAAGTGCCACCAGATTTACAGAGAATCTTACCCACATGAAGAGGTTGACAATTCCAAATAACATATATCCCCCCATTACACAACCTCAGTTATGTTAGCTGTTACAATTTTATTAGAAATCCAAGTATAGAGCCGCCTAGGATCTTTAAGCTTCCTCTCGTCTAATGTGCATGTATCCTTCAGGCAGAGTATGCATAATAAGCATGGCAGACTGTTTAAGGCAAAAACACATTCATCAGTGTCTTCCACTGAACACTTGTGGAGCAATTCCTTTAAAAGTTCTCGGCTCAATTTAGAAACAACAAACCCACACAACTACAAAAGCACTAATCCTATAAAAGATGGATTTTTTCCTCCTGGAAAGCATGATAGGGCCGAGTGGGCTATCAACCTTGTTTGTTAAACGCAACTGTAAATAGAAATCTAATGGATGGATCTTTAGTGAGGTGGAAGCAGGATTCACGGAAAGATTCATAAACCTTTCAATTAACTTCATCTAGATGCATATCTATATTTGATCCTAAAAAAGTGGGGACGACTTGCTCTCTTAAGAATATAGTGGAACTTAAGAGGGTCGACAAAAATTCCGTTGAAGTGATAACCCTAGACAATTTGTTTTAGTCAACTAACAGATCTTTGAAAAACATCTCAAATATGCAGATAACACCTCAGCAGGCAGCAGCAAACATTTTCCTTTCTTGATTTACATGGACAAAATCTATTCAGTAGCTCGGATAGCTCAAATAGAGGATTCAACATTTGGCATGTACAAACTTCATCCAAACTAATTATCTTCCGATCAAGCAGAGTGGCTGTCTTCAGTTTGGCGTAATTGTTAGTAGAAAATAATTACTGAATGCAACCAAAACTTACACAGAAAGTGACCAAGACCTACAATCTTTAACCAGAAAATAAACTTGAAAAGATTTTCCAAAGCCATGGTGGTTTCTCTTTTTTGGGTATGAATATTGAAAGCCATTAGAATTGGGAATTTCAAGCAAAAATTAAACCCACATAAGAGAGGATTTGACCACAAGGTCTGGGCTTTCAAACTTAAACAAAAATGATCCAGTGGAGCACTAATCATGGATGGTCCAAGTATCACGGGATGAAGCTTCAAAACTTCACACTAATACAGCATCATTCAACCCATCTCATAATGACTAGTCAGAATACCGGGAAAAAAACAAATAAAGCCCCAATATTATTCATTGAAAACATAGAAAACCTAAATAGTTGTAAATGGAAACCCAGGGCAATGGGTGTTGTCGGTGGTGGTGGACCGTGTACATATATTACAAAATTAATATAGTCTAGGAAATACACTTTAAAACTACAATCATTTTATGGAGTAAAATAATATGGGTCAAGTCTACCTTAAGTATAAGAAATGGGACACTTAGAATGTAAGGTTTTCTTTCAAGATATCATGACTTGGTCTATATATATGTGAGCTAAATCGAAGACCAATTCATAAAGTAAATACTGTTTCTCTATACCAGTATCATACAAAAGCTCCCATCTTCGTAAGGAGCGAGCTCCCATCTCATTGGGAGCGGCACCACTTTAGGAGCTCCTTGCAACTAAGGCCAGAAGTAAGATAATACATAGTAGTAGGGAATATGAGCCAAGCATCACAAACAAAAGGCCCTTCGTATCCAATAAATATCATCTTCTATCAGACTATTTCAAATGCCAAAACTTTGAAAAAAGGAATAAGAAATACTGCTATACCATAGAGCTTAAATTTCTGCTCAAGCTTGCAGCGGTTGCAGGTATGGAGTGTTGCAAGGGCATTCATTTGCGCATTAAGGACACTTTCAATCATGATAGAACCAATCGGAATTAAGCTCCATTTGTAACACCTTATGCAAGCCAAAGTGGGTCAGCTTGCTCAAGGCGTTCCAGCTTTACCCTTCAGCTTTGATAGAACCAATCCGAATTAAGCTTCACCGGTAACACCTTACGCAAAGCATTGTGGGTCAGCTAGCTTAAGGCGTTCCAGCACACTAAACCCTTCAGCTTGCTCAAGGATCCAGGCTAGAATATACAAAGTCACTTTACCCCTATAGTTGTTTACAATCTGTTGAAATATGAATATAACAGGGGAGCATCTGTAGGTATTGATTGTTATGAGGGCTTCCATTTGTGTATCAAGGGTAGTTTCAGTCATAGTGAATTCCATTACAAAAAGAACACTATCCAGATCACAGCGTCATCCCCAACACGAGGCTTTCAAACTCAGAAACAGAACCCAAGAATTTAACTCAACCAAACTACTACCCAAAAGAGACAATTTAGCCTAATTCTACGCAAATACAACCCTACATAACAGCTGAACCATACAACTAAAAGGTAAAATCTTTAAAAGAGCCTCGTCAAATAGTTTGAAAAACAACATTGAACATTGTAAACTTGTAATCCTTAGTAACTGAAATTTTCTAACAAAGGCTTAGACCAGGTAAATTACAAATAAATCATGTACAAGCTTAATTTTTTCCAAATTAAAACAATCATAACAATGAACTTAAAATTTAATAATGGTGCATCTGCCTATTCTAAGATATAAATAGCTACAAGGATAAGAAGGACAGAAAACATCAAATAAAGTAGTAAATCACAAAGGAGAATAATGAAAGAGTTAGGAGCCCTAACCGACTTGGAGAGGCAATTGCACCTCTTGGCATTCCTCTTATGCAAAGCCAAAGAAGCACCTCTTGGCATTCCTCTTATGCAATGGCATTCCTCTTATGCAAAGCCAAAGAAGCACCTCTTGGCATTCCTCTTATGCAAAGCCAAAGTAGCAAATGCTGCTTCCCACATTTCCTCATTATCTTCCCAGAACCCATCACGCAAAACCTCTTCGCCGAAGCCTAAGAACCCCAAATTCAATCAATTTAAGCACCCAGAATTTCGTGATTAATATACACAATGCATATAGAGAGTGAGAAATTTCGTGATTAATATATATACTGCATATAGAGAGTGAGAAATACCTTGTGGGTTTTCATTTTGTTGCCTTTAGCGCAGACGACAGTGAGAGGTTTGGGGTTTCGAGTAGATGAGGCGACCGTATGGATTCTTGGAGGAAGGAGTGGACCGAACTGAGGGTGAGTGAGGTTTTATTGGCCAACTTAGAAAAGTGAACAGTAGAGGGATGGCTACGAGGAGCAGATGATGATGGTGATGAAGGAGAGAATTTGAGAGAAACAGAGAACGCGGTTGAGGAAGCCATTGTTGTCATATTGGTTTGAGTTTCTTGGGTCTGTGTGGCTTGTTGGGTTTTCTCGAGTTTTGGCGGATGTCGATGACGGATAAGAGTTGAGGGTTTTGATTCAGTGAAACCAGACTCTTTTAAGAACTAAAAATGCATCAAGATCAATTACTAATTTATATCCAAATTATATGAAACATTAGCATGATCTATATTCTAACGAATTCTACAAAATGAATGTTTGAGATCATTGAAATATAATTAAGATAGATAGAAACTATACTTGGGAAAAACTAAATAAAACTACGCCGTTTTGAGGGTTTGAGTTAAGATGAATGGGGTGTTGGGATTTTGATTCAGTGAAACCGTACCCATTTTAAGTAACAAAAAATCATTACGATTAAGTACTAATATAAATATAGTAAAAATTAAACTTTTCTTGGATATATATTATGATAATATATACAAGATTAACGTCTCGGATTAATAAAATATGGTTAATATAGATAGAAAGTCTCAAAAGAACTAAGAAAATATAATGTTCGACTGAAACGACATCGTTTTGAGGGGATGTCACATGTTCAACCTATGTCCCCATTTTTGTTTTCATTTCGTTTTGAGGGGATGCCACATGTTCAACATATGTCACCCTTTTTATTTTTATTTTTGTTTTTATTTTTATTTCGTTTTGAGGGGATGCCACATTTTCAACCTATGTCACCCTTTTTATTTTTATTTTTATTTTTATTTCATTTTGAGGGGATGCCACATGTTCAACCTATGTCACCCTATTTATTTTTATTTTTATTTCGTTTCGAGGGATGCCACATATTCAATCTATGTCACCCTTTTTATTTTTATTTTTCCCCAAAAGAAGAGAAGAGAGAAGTCGTACAATGCTTTTTGCCGTTTTTATACTATTTTTGCATTTAATTTACGAAAATATACCGTTTTGTAAACTAATTTTAAAAATATGCTATGCCGCAGACCTCAAATGCGGCATTATAGCTGGCACGCCACGACGGCGTGTTCCGTCCACGTAAGATCATATGCCGCATAATTGGGCTCCAAAGCCGCAAAGCGCAAATACGTTGTATTCCTCCCCTTCAGAGCTCTGGAGCGATTGGGGTTACAGCGATTGGGCGATCAAAACCCTAAATTCGACTCAATCATTCCCATCATTCCCACCTTAGCTGTAGTTTTGGACAAGATGGAGACTTACTGGATTTGCAGCAGTTTCGGGTTTGGAAGGTGGGTTTTGGACGAGAGAAGCTAGAAAAAGATGAGGAGTTGATTTCGCGAGAAAGAAGGGGTTGTGTGGTTAGGGTTTTGGTCTGGTGAGAGAGGATGGAGTTTGGTGACTGGTTATGGTGGAGAGAGAGAATGGGCTGTGGTGGTGGGGGCTCTTGAAGGTGGAGAGAGATAATGGGCTGTGGTGGTGGTGGGGGGTGTGGAGAGATGAAGCTTGAGAAGCTTAAGGCGGCTGCAGTTTGTTTTAATCGCAGAGGGCTGCTGCTGTGAGAAAGTGAAATACTCTTAGGGTTTTGTTTGTAAAGCCGCATTTTGGACCTGCGGCATAAACTACGTGGCGCGGAAGGCGTTGGCAGCTGTAATGCCGCACTTCAAGTATGCGGCATGGTATTTTTTTAAAATTTGTTCGAAAAATGGTATATTTCGATAAATTAAAACGAAAATTGGTATAAATCGGCAAAAAGCTCTACAGTAGCTGGAAGTGTTAAATCAAACGACTTCCGGCGTGAAATCCAATCCCTGTGCATTATTCCGGCAGCAAAAAAGAAGAAGAATAAAATCGGAATCCAGGACACTTATTCCTTGCTTTCAATTTCAACAATGGATCTGCGACAGCTAAGCTGCTCGAAGTACGTTTTGGTAGGGCTAATCGTTTTCTCGGCTTGATTTGCCTCTACTCCGGTTCGTCGATTTCTCCCGGTCTGCCGAAGACCGGCGACACTGCTTCCGCCGTGGACGACGACGATCCTGTCATCAGCCGGTTTGTTACTAGACATGATTTCGACGAGTTGTTTGACGACCGAGAGGATTATTTTGAAGTTCCTAAAAAAGTTTGCAACTTTAGAACACAACTCTCGAGATAAATGAGTCATTCGATGCATATATGAATCGAACGAGTTTGGACGCAGTTGTTTACGATTTGTGTTCTAAAGTTGTGTTAAATTTTTTACACAATTCAAATCACAATTTGAGTAAAAGCTTCATTTGGTGAGTAAAAAGCTCTATTAAATTGTATACTGAAAAATTTTGGAGGGCCAATTTTTTTTTTTTTTTTTTATTTTACCAAAAATTTGAGTGAAGTTTGACTGAAAATTGAGTGAAAGCTCCATTAGTCATATAGTTGTATATTCTTTCAAAGACACAAGACAGTTTTCATAATTTTTTACTTTAGAATTCTGTCAGTACCCATTTTTTCATAACTTTAAAAATCCAAGATATTATTTCTTCGACTCTATGAAAAATAAAATTCAAATCACACGAATCATAATTGCGAAACAAACATTTAAATTGCCATACCCTCTACGTACGGGTATGATAGAGCAGTAATGGATATTCGGGTATAGGGTAGTAAAACCAACCCGACTGGATGTTACTCCCTTCCTCCCCATTTTATAGTCTCAGTTAACATTTTTTGATAGCTTTGTCATCCTAAAAAGATTGTCTCACTTCAAAACTACATGGAGTAAATTTTCTCTTTTACCCTTCAATGTTTAATTAGCAGTACAAAAAAAGTAAGAACAAATAACTATTGAAAGGTAAAATGAGGAAAACATTGTGTTTCATATCACTCCGGGCAACATAGAAAAAATTGTGTCATGTTTATTGATTAAAGTGATTTAAAAGTGTCATGTTTATTGTTTAAAGTGATTTAATCCCATCGATTTATGATTTAAATGTAAAATTTCAATAAAAGAAATTTTGAACATGAGAAAGTCTGGAAACTAATTTTTTTTTTAGTGGCAAGTGATAAAATGAACCTAGAAGGGAGAGACGTACAGTTGCTTAGCATATGGTATCGATTTCTCATCAAAGAAGAACAACATGAGTTAATAAGCTCAGTAACTTTTAAACAATAAACAAGTGAGCTCGTAGGGAAGTATGGACACAAACCCTCGCAGGTTAAAATGCCTGCCTTCTGCATGCTTAAATTGTATTCAACACAAATTTTTTCTACCAACTCGGTGTCGCGGCCACCTTTCAAGGAAGGATAGCAGACCCGGGGCACAGTTTTATTTTTTTTTTGGAACTTCGGAAATTATTCAGGGCACACTTAAGAGTTAACTACTGTGTTTGCTGATTTCAATTCCATTTTTAAGAAGTTGAGAAACAACGAATGAATCCTAGCAATACTTACTTTCCAATAATATGGCTGGTTCCAGTCGGCTTCAGAAACACAATCTGTCCCCCATACGATGAAAAGTAACAACAGACCTTAAGTTTTCATGGTACAGGTTTCGTACTGAAACATGTACTGCTACAAACAACTGTCAGTTTCTAAACTTTCTATGTTCTTCACCAAAGATCACATTGTACAGCTTCAGTGCCTGATTAGTAGGCCGGAGCTTCATCCTCTCTTGGTACACAAGGAAAAAGACATTGATAGGATCCCAAACTATGCCTGAATTCTTCATGTCATTAGACTCAGATCAAGAAGCTATGGCCTCGACAAAATAGCAATGGATTCCCACTCCAAACTACAAATAACATCCTGTATTTCAACAAAAAAAAAACCGTCAACCAAGTAGAAGCCCCCGTCAATACACAACAAGGCATTCCCGAGAGGAAAAAAATGGAGATTTACACACACACACAGATTTTTTCCATAACTTTGTACTCACCGATGGGTTCTGACGGTCGATGTCAAAGCTGTTGATGGCACAAGGTTCTGCCAATAGCTCGATGGGTTCCTCACCTATTGAAAAAGAAACAAATCGGATATGTAAAGAGTCAGACACCATCCAACCAATGTTTCGAAACCCGGACCGGAGGTCGAACCAGAGAAGGGACCAGGCGGACGGGTCACCGGTTCAACCGCGGTCGAACCGCTATTGAACCGTGATGTCATAATTATGTCGAAATATATTAAAATACCAATAAATAAAGTAATAGTATACTTGGGGGAAGAAAGTTAGTTAAATAGCATAAAAATTGGAGTATGTTTTATTCGAAATACATTAGTTATGTTTGGAATTTTGAAGATTTAATACACACTGTTAAGTTCCACACGTGGTTGAAGAAGGAGAAGCATGGTGGAAGTGAAAAAGGAAGTCTGGGAAGTAGTATAAGGTTACTGTACTGGGATTTTTTGTCCCACATCGCTGAAATAGCAAAGCAGGCAAGCCTTGGTAAAAAATTTAAAGAGACGCGCACGTCATGAGGCAAAAAGACCAGACGGTCCGGGTCCATTGACCCTCAGCCGGTATAGCCGGGTGGGCGGTTCGACCGCGTTTCGTCACCGGTTTTGACGAAATAGGCCGGTTTTCAAAAGAAAGCGGTTCTGTGGTCAGTCCGGTTGACGGTTCTACCTGTTGGACTGGCCAGTCCGGTCTGGTTTTTAAAACATTGCATCCAACTACGACCAATGTTCTTATACTTAACTGCACAAGATGGCATAAAGCTTTCATATAGAAGTATGACGTTTTACCATTCAGAACAGTTTCAGCAAAAAGTCCATACCTTGTTGAACAACAGCAAGGATGCCATCTTCTGAGCAGATCATAACAGGTAAAATCCGTGAAGATGAGATGTTACCAATGTTCATAGAATGCATATAATTGTCGTACTGGACTTCCCACACTTCACTTTCACAAGGTGAGTGAGGTGGTACCTCACCTGTTGCAACCCCAGAAAGAATAATTGGCTGTTGTTGCCACCTGAGATCCCATGCAAATACCGTACCAGAAGAGCCTCCTGCCTTCAAATAGGCCAACATAAAACAGAAACAAGCTTGAATCTTTCTCAAGTTAGATGAAAATAAGAAATATTGTTCAGGTTCTCAATAGCCATGCAATTCAATACTAAACATGGATGCATTGTAGTCCAGTATCATACAATTTTTTAATTGTCAAGTATGGAGTCGAGCATAATCTTTTTAGGGAAACAGGGAATCGCTCCCTTAGCCAAGGTACTTGAAATCATAATATATTTAGACCATAGTGAACTAATGTATAATACTCTATTTAGCTGATAAAACTAACTCGACACCCTCTAAGCCTCTGGCCTGTGTAATTGTAATGGAAGGAAGTATAGGACATCAAATTACTGAAGACAAATCCATATGCAATACCAGCTATGGCATTGTCAATTGTAGTAGCGACTTTTTTTTTTGATCGGCTATTGTAATAGCAACTTAATTATAACGTATCATCTTATATGCAACAAGGCAATGCATGGAGCAACCAGATACACTGGAACTCTCCAAACAATTTCAATCAACCGTTTAAATGACAGGTCCAAACTATTTCTCTTTCTTTTTTGATTTGCTAACTCCGGGAATCCGAGCCATCGTAATGCGAACCTCAAGACTCCTTGGGAACCAATTCAACCATAACAAAGCAGAGCAGTGGCAAAGCCCCGTATGGTCAGGCTCCAGAAGAGTAGAGAGCAGTGGCGGAACTAGGATTCAGACGCGGGGGTGGCACCGTTTAATGGAAAGTTAGTGACATATTGTGCATAAAAAAAATGAAGAAGAAAATTACAATTAAAGTCATATAATCATTAGGTTTTGTCGTGAGTTTTCTTTGTGAAAAAGAAATAAAGGTTTACTCCAACTCTCTTATGGTATTTAAATGAAAGACATCAACATGTGAATTTTCTAATCCAAACTAACCATTCTCTAAATTGCAATTTTTACAATATTTGAAAAAAGTACTATTTGTTTTTATGGAAATGGTTATTACCTCTGTAATATCCCGCATAGACCTTAGCAAAGTTTATGCTTGAATTAAGTATGTTGGGATAATTACTGTATTGATTGGGGAAGAATTAATTATATTTCTGTTCCTGACTGGTGCGGTGTGTGCAATGTGCATGTGGAGTAAAAAGAAGGAAAAAAAAAACATGAATACGCCAAAAAAGGGCCAGCGCTCCTTCAAGAATTGAACACAACTCCTCCCTCATAAAGTAACTAACACCTTACCACTGAGCTACGCATCTGAGCTTGCACATTCTCGGCATATATTAAATTACATATATACAAAAGTACAATCACAATTTTTTTTTTTTGAGAAACCGGGGATCCGGGCCCGCCCACCTCCCCCCCCGCCCCCCCCCCCCGAACCACTG
>JAXBDA010007518.1:0-17363 GCA_036023075.1 Gaultheria prostrata
TATTTTTTTTGTGTGTTGCAAATTAATTTTGGAAAATCCGAGCCGTCCAATGTGTTCAGAAGGTGTTTTCCAAGGTCCCCGCGAGAAATCATCAAAAAAAAATACCGGGAAGGGCTTGATCCAAGCAATTTTCGCAAAAACTGTATGCTTTCGCAAAAACTGTAAATATACTTTTAAAATTTTTATATTCATATAAGATATAAAATTTTCATTATGAACATATAAAAGTTCTTACATGTTCAAGATTATATGTGAAATTCTTACGAAATATATGCATACTCTAGGTTCGAGAGCCCAACAGAGCCGAATATCGTCGAGTTCAAATTTGGCTCGTTTATGGACTGAGCCTAAAATTGGGGTCCAAGTCCGGCTCATTTAATAGATGAGTCGAACTCGAACGAGCCCTTACCGAATCGAGCCTCGAATAGTTCGCGAAAGACTCGGTTCATTTGCAACCCTACCTATACTATTCCTCACTTTATCGGACCTCATTCGTAAGCTATCAACCACTAATGATCGCCCTTTCTCTCGAGTCTCTCTCTCGGGCTACCACATCTCTGTTTTATTTTAGCATTAATTTTTTTTTTCACAGTAGCATCTTTAATAGTTGGAGCCAATTTTTGAGAGCCAAACTTATAATTTGGCTTGCAAAACTACTTTTCGGCTATAATTTGGCCAAACCGCTCCAATAATGACAAAGCCAAATTTACTCGCTTGATAAAAATAGTGACAATTGTTTATACCTACCTGTCTAATTCACCTTCTAGTACGGAATTCACCCAACCGCTAGTTGACCGTCATTGACTAATTGTTATTGGTGAAGTCAGTGACATCCATTTGCCTAAATTACCATTTTGCTCTCTTAAACGTGTTACTATTGGAGTAGCTTTTTTACTACTCACTTTTTAAATTATATGAAGAACAATTATACAAAGACTAATGTTAAAATAGTATATATCCAAGCTGTTATTTCAACCCCTCAGATTTTTCTCTCTCTCTATAAAAGCCTTCTCCTCATAGCTGCCTATCAAATTTTTCTCCTTTGGGGGGGGGGGGAGTGACTCCACCTCCTCCCCCCGGGCCTTCTCCCCCTCTCTTCTTTGTCTTGGTTGGCAGGTGGGTATGGATCGAGAGCTGCTTAGGAGTCATGGATCTCGACGATTCGTTGTCTCCAGATTGCTTTCCAGTTTTTCTCGGCGATCTTCCATTGGGGTCGGGGCCGGCGACGGGATCGGCGGTGGGTTAGCTCTGGTTCTATTCTCCTCTTCCTTCCTCCTTTTTACCGACCACCTCCATTAAACATCTCTACTTTCGGCGGTTGTCGTCGTTCCCTCTCCGGCGTCCTTACATCTCAATCGAGTGGATCTTTCTGCTTCCTCCGCCGGTTTTTCTCTTGGGTTTACCGGTTCATGGCCTAACGGCTTGTTGGTTTGGGTTATTTCCGTGGCTTGATCGGCGTTGGTCTCCCCCTGTTTGCATTGTTGGATGTTCCGGGTGTTGCCTAACGGCTTTGTGAGCTCCCGCGACAGCGTTTTGGTGGCTGCGATCGGTTAACTTTCCGTTGGGTGGCCAAAGGCGGCACGGTTGATGTTTCGGGTGATTCCGATTCGCTTTGGTGGTGGTGCTGTCTGATGTTTGGTGGTTTCCCGTGTTTGGGCGGCGGCGGCTTGTAGTCTGTATGGGTGTTTTTTTGTGAGGTTTAGGGTTTCTTGGTGTTGTGGGTTTTTTGCCCCTTTGTTTGGATATCATTGTTACATTTGGTATGCCTTTTTTGGGCTAGGCCTTTAGGTGCATTTGGGCTCCGCCCACAGGTGTTTTGGGCTTTGTCCCTTAGGTGTTCTTTAATTTCTCCAACTTTGGTTGGAGTCCCCTCCCCTCACCCCCTTACTTGATGTACCCTTATCAAGTTTCTTCAATAAACTTTTTCCCGATAAAAAAAGAGAGACTAATGTTAAATCCTTCTTTTCTGACTCCCATATCTTTTAGTGCCAACCCCAGCCGCCCCATTAAGCAAAATGGAGGGGCAGAAGAGTTCAGGCGACTCTAATATTCACATTTCAAATCTTTCAGAAAATAGAAACTTTTTTACAACAATTTTAAGAATTATTTGAATTTGTCCAACCAAATTATATAAATTATTATATTTGATTAGGTCGGACGCAGTTCGGACTTACGTACAACTTTTTTTTTATCAAAATTACCGTCAGGCAATGGAAATTCCCACTGAGACGGAGGGTCACAAGCGGTCCCACTTAAAACCCATCTCTTTAAAACATGCAATGCAGTGTTTACTTTGATAGATTTCCAACCCTTGAAAGTAACCAAAAATATACCACTGCGACCCGTATCTCGGAGTTGCGGGTTTTCCAAGTCTAATTAGAAAATATTTCATGTGATAAGATCATAATAGGAAGAAACCTCATCAATGGCGGGGCCAGAGTCCCACCCTGATAATCGCAAGATTCATTATTTGATTGGAAAAGAGTTTCTCATCATTTTTTATCTGCTGACCCGCAAAAGAGTCTTACTCTATCCTAAAAAGGCTTTCCGATATGTCGCTCAAAAGTAGTTCAAAGATCTCACCGACTAATTTTATTCTCTTATTTTTTGTCTGACTAGTTCGAATCCGGGAAGGAGAAAGTCTCATTAATGGCGGTGCCAGATTTCAACTCGAACCGAACAATTCCTTTAAGTGTCACTCACACCCACGAGGGATTTCACTTAGTGCTCACTAGTTAAAAATATGTAGTTTTTGTTATCTTGATTTAAGAGCGGCTCCGCCTGGGAAAAGTAGCCAGGCCACTAACAGCCATAATATGATATCTACATGCTTATGCGTAAAGTATGCAAGAAAGATCAGTAAAAGTCACTTACAGTTACAAACTCCTGATTTTCGAAGCCGGGTTGAGAAAAATCGAGCAGAGCTTCCACAGGGATATAAGATCGCCTGGATTTTTTTAGGAAACCTGGGTATAGCCTCTAACGGGAAAAGGATGAATCGGCTACGTTGGCCGAGATTTCGATTGTAGAAATCCTGTAGGGCTTCCGTAGGACGTTGGCATATCTTTGAATCTTCATCGTTGAGCAAAACTAAGACTAGGAAGGCTTTATGTGGATATTCTACGTTTGGGTTTTTGGGATTCCGAGATTTATTTTGAGAAGAATCCGTTGGGCTTTTGAATCAAGGGATTTTTTTGGGAGAAATACGCCAGAGCTTTCGCGAGGTTTCAGGGAAAAACCGAGCTTGTATTAGGATAGAACCACGAGGAGCTCACCCAAATTATCGGCTCTGAATTTCTTGGGACTAGAGATTAGAGAGTGGAGAGTGTGTGTGAATATGTATGAAAATTTGTATAAAAAATGTGTATAAAAGTGTGAGAAATGGGGTCCTGTTTATAGAAGAAATTTAGGCAATATAAATTGAAGATAGGCACCATTTTGGACAGATGGCAACTTGTGATTGGATGTCCTTGAAAATGCCGTCAATCACTAGGCTATAGTGGGAGTTCTGGTCTGTCCGTTCTCGGGTGAGGTAGTTCAGTCCAAATCCATTCAGGGTGGTCCTCCTAAGGTTTTGAGGCCTTCCGAACATCGTCATGATGTTCATTTTTCATCCAAACATCGAGAAAATTGATTGTCTAGTTCATAACTGATTTGTAGTGATGCAAGCGATCCGATGACCAAGCGAAGTCCGATCGCTGAATTTGACCAGGAGCTTCAGAATGGTAGAAATAAAGAAAGATAAGTAAACGTCACTTACGGGCACCTGCTTTTCGAAGCTGGTTTGAGAAAAATCGGGTAGAGCTTCCGCTGGGGATATAAGATCGCCCATATTTTCTAAGGAAATTCTGGGATAGCCTCTGACGGAAAATGGATGAATCGGCTACATCGACCGAGATTTCGCTGGCGAAAATCCGACAGGGGTTCCACAGGATCTCGTGATATCTCAAAATTGCAGGCGGTCCTCGTGTAGAACTACGACTAGGAAGGCTTTATGTGGCTATCCTAACTTTGAAATTTTTGAATTCCGATATTTCTTTTGAGAAAAATCGATAGGGGCCGCAGGGCTTTTGAATATGAGAATTTCTTTTGGGAGAAATCTGGCAGAGATTCTGCGGGATTTTGGAGAAAAACTGATCTTGTATCGGGATAGAACCATGATGAGCTCATCCGAATTATCGGCTTAGAATTTCACGAGACTGGAGAGTGGAGAGTATGTGTGAAAAGTTGTAAAGACCCTCAAAATTATGTTATTTTTCCGGAAATAACATTGGGGAAGTGTGAGGAAATGTGAATAATTTTAAGTGTTGATTGATTATGTGTTATGAGTAAAAAGGGACTAAATTGGTTTGCCAAGCAACTATTGGGCTTGAAGTGTATTAATTTGAAGTATAGTGTGTGTGTGTGTGTGTGTGGTGTATGAGAGAGAGAGAGAGAGAGCACAACCCCATAGGAAGGCCGGCTCTCTCCCCTCCTCACTCCCCTCCATTTTCCTTCTTCTTCTCACACAAATTCTCCCACAAACTCACAAATCCACTCAACCTTCACACATATCCTTCAAGTATTTGCCTTTGGAGCTTAATTTCTTCTTGGGTTTGCTTTAGAAAGCTCAAGATTGGTGGTGTACCAAGTTGGGAAGCTAGGGTTTAGCAAGAACATCCATTTGGTGCTTGATCTTTGTAAGAGGTAGGGAAATCTCTTTCAATTCCAAGTATAATGTTGATTGTTAGTGGGTATACCCCCATTTATGACCAATCTCTTTGAATCTTGATAAATCACTTTAGGAGACTACTTTATAGTCAATTTGTGTTGATGTATCTTTGTATCATGCTAAACCATGTGATTCCCAAGCCAATTTGATGGCCACAAAACCCAATTCATGCAGGTCGATCTCCTTGATTTGGTCTCATTTGGAAGCTTATAATGTTATGCCTTGTTCTTGCCTCCTTTTGAATGGAAGGAACCTTGTGAATCATGCTATTTGATCTTACTTAGTGTTAATGAGTTGTTGGGCCATCAATTTATAGCCCAACATGTCCCTTTAGACCATTGAAATCACTTGAAACCAAGCTCCCCTTGAAATCCCCTTGTTTTTATGAAATTTGGCCGATTAGACCTCTTGGATCTATCCACCTTGGATCTATCCACCTTTGCTAGTGGATCGATCCACTTTTCCCATTTAGCCAATCAAACCCTTTTGGATCGATCCACCTGTGCTAGTGGATCGATCCACTTTGCCACTTTGGCCATTTGGCCTGTTTTTACCCTCTTCCGTGCGACATACGTGTTATAACCTTGTCAATTGACTTGAGATACGTGTCATGAGTATAATTTAGCATAGTTGATGTTTCCTTAAGTTTCCTCGGGGTTCGTGTTGCGTGTTGCGTGTTCAATACTTAACGGCACTAGTTTGATGATAACCGATAGAGTTAGGGTTTCAAGCATCAGATTGAGATGAGATTATGCATGGACACCGAAATGACACTAACGAACATGAAATGATGGTAGAAATATGATAATGATGACATGGGGCCCGAAAGGGTATGCCTGGAGTGACACGGGGCCTATATGGCATGTCCGAAGTGACACGGGGCCATTACAGTATGCCCGGAGTATGATGAATGATTTAAATGAAAGAAGGACATAACAAGGGTGTTTTGGACACATGTGAGGTGTCAAGTTCGTATCGGATACGACGGAGCGATGTTTGGTCTATATTAGCGATTATCGATCCTTGTGATGTTCTTATGCCTTCCACGTGATCCTATTGACCTTGTTACATGATTTCATTCTTTGTTGCACGTCATGAGCATCTCAGTTCCATTTAGAATCGATAGATGTTTTCCTACTGGGCTAGTGAGCTCACCCTTTATAATTTTCAGGTACTCAGCACGGATGATCATAGCTTGGCGTGTGGACGTGCATGCATGACTCCATTTTTGAAAGCTCATTGGATGAGTTATTAGATCATCTTGGATTAGTATTATTTTTGGAAAAGATGAAATTATAACTTGTAACTCATTACTTTTATTGAAGACTTGTAATGAATTAATGGCTCATGTAATATGGTTTAGGGTACACTAGACTCTTGACTTTCCGTTGACTTTGAGTATGTATTTGACTTTGGCTATGGAAGACGTTGACCTCCACGTGGAATATATTTTATTTATGCTTATGAAAATCAGGGTGTGACAACTTGGTATCAGAGCTTAAGGTTCGAAAACTTAGGAGCCGTGGAGAGACTCCAAGTCTCGGGGTTCAAACTATTTCATTGATTTTTTCACGAAATCATATTTTCTCATGCATTGCGTGTGCTTGTGTGACATCCATGAACGTGGTGCATCATGTAGCATTGGAGTAGTGGTAATGAGCATAGAGTGGAGTTGTATGCCCGTGTTGGGAAGCGTTAGAGGGTTGGACCTCATTTGTGATATAATGTTGAGTTTGATGGAAATCTTCTTTCTTATATTCTTATTAGAATGATGGCACCAAAACGGGGAGCTCCGCGTGGTAGGGCTACGAATCGGGGAAGAACTCGCGGTCGGGGTCGGAGTGAAAGAGTTAAGGATGAGGCTAGTATTCACAATGAGGGCACCGGGGTTCAAGATGAGAGGCATGAGGAAGACGTAGAACAACCGGGGGCACAAATTCCACATAGCCAATTTGCGACCGCATTGGCTCCAGTTGCTCTATATCTTCCTCATGCCTCTCATCTTGAACCCCGACCCTCAACCCTTGGGTCTTTCCCCGGTTGGTAGCCCTACCACGTCTAACATCTCCTCTCGGCGGCATAGTTCTATAAGAATATAAGAAAGAAAGATTCTCATTAACTTAACACTATTCAAATGAGGTCCAACCCTCTAACGCTTACCAAAACGGGTACGACTCCACATGATGCCCATTAAACACTAACAAGACATTACACAATGCTCTATGTTCGTGAATGTCACACAAGAACACACAATACATGAGAAAACATGATTTTATGAAAAATTTAATGCAATGGTTGAAACCCCGAAACTTAGAGTCTCCCCACGGTTCCTAAGTTTTTGAACCTAAAGCTCTGATACCAAGTTGTCACGCCCTAATTTTCATAAACATAAATAATATATATTCCACGTGGAGGTCAACACCATCCACGGTCAAAATCAATTACATGTTCAAAGTCAACAGAAAGTCAAAGTTCAGCGTACCCAATTCATATAACATAACTATAAGTCTTAAAAGTTTCTAACAAAATATATGAATTACAAGTTAAAGTTTTAAACGTTCATCTTTTCCAAAAAAAAAAATACTAATCCAAGATGATCATGTAACTTGTCCAATGAGCTTTTCAAAACGATGTCATGCATGCACCTCCACACATCAAATTATGCTCTTCCATGCTGATTACCTGAAAATTATAAGGGTGAGCTCACTAGCCCAGTAGGAAAACATTTATCGATTCTAAAAGGAAATGAGATGCTCATGACATGCCATGAGAAGAAAATACTTAATTGAACCAATGAAATCATAGGAAAAGAGTTAAGAAAGTCACGATGCCCAATAATCCCTGATCAATCATGCCCCCATCATATCCAAGTCGTGTCAATCGTGTCACATGTGTCATTCTCGCCTTGCATACCATTCATTTGTTTCATTCATTAAACTCCGGGCGTACCCTTTCGGGCCCGTTCCATTCCATTATTATTATTTCATGCTCATTAGTACTGTTTAAATGTCCATGCATAATCTCAACTCAAATCAACGCTCAAAACCCTAGTTCAATTCGGTTGTCGTCAAGCTAGTGCCGTTAGGTGTCAAACACGTCACATAAACCTCGAGAGAACCTAAGGACTTTTCAAACATACCTCATTATACTCACGACAAGTATCTCAAAGCCTTTCAAGTCAATTAGAACGAATCTAGCACGTACATTGCCCGAACGAAGGTCAAACGGGTCAAAATAGGCCAAAATAGGCCAAAGAGGAGAGTGGATCGATCCAAAAAGGTTCGTTCACAAATTTGAGCAGAGTGGATCGATCCACTCTTGCTTTGGATCAATCCAAAAGGGTTCTTGGTCCGATTTTGCCACAACCAAGGGGGATTTTCAAGGGTTTTGATCCAAGGGCAAATTCAAGACCTTGGAGGGACATTTTAGACTATGAAAACATGGCATAACAACTTACAAGACACAATGTCTCATCAATTGGGTGGATTCAAAGGAGCTACTTAAGTCCAAAGGTGATTAGGGTATGATACAACATGGTTTTCATCAATTTTGGGCAAAAACAAAGGAAGCATAGCATGAATTGAATTGGTAAGCAAACCAATTGTCTCGAGGCAACTTAGGAGAAACATTCACCAAGTATAGATCATCACCAACCCCTCATTAGGTCATTTAGCAAGAACAAATGAGAATTCAACAAAAGTGGGAGCAACATGCACACATACATCATATTTACATAAAGAATTGATAGTGGTTCCCATACTGTTGAGATTTTGTCTTGAAAACACCTCCAAGTGCAAAACGCTAACTCTAGCTTCAAACTCAGGAGTGAAATGAGGGTACCAACGCGTAGATCACGAGATTTTAGGAAGGTTTTGTGAAGGAATTAAGTGTGGAAGTGAGGGTTTAGCTTGGGTTCGTGAGAGATTGATTTGGAGGAGTTATAGAGGAGAGAGTAGGAAGGGCCGGCCAATATGGGGTTGTGCTCTCTCTCTTTCTCTTCTCATACACCACACAAACACACACAAATCATATAATTACACTTCAAGTCCAATAGTGGCTTGTGTAATGCAAATGCACCCCAACTAACTTATATTTCATAATCCCACACTTAGTCAATTTATCATTTTACACAATTCCTCACATTACCCCAATGTTATTTACGAAAAATAAATATAATTTTTCGGGTCTTTACATTACCCCAATTCCTCACAATTCCTCACTTATATTTCATAAAACGAGTGACCCGCTTCGACCGAACCATTGGCTCACCGACATTCGAAAGCTTTTAACCGCACTAGCAATCAACGATAATAGTACTAGGGTGAATTTGATAGCTTGCCAACTAACCAGGGAAACAAATGAGTGGTGGGATTCGGTGTTAGCGATTAGAAGGGATGCACGAAGGATGGATAGGGTGGCACGGGGTGTAGAGGAACTGGATGTTGAGAATCTTACATGGGCCGGGTTTGAAACTATTTTCAAAAACCAATATTTTCTGGAATCACTGGAGGAGCAATTTAAGGACCATTTTGAAAACTTGGAGAAATAGGGTATGCCAATCCCTGGGTACTCTATGAAATTCCAACAAATATCTCGTTTTGCACTGGAGTTGGTGAATCTTGAGGAGAGGAAGTGCAAGAGGTTTGAGAAGGGGTTAGATGAGCCACTCAAGAGTCTTATCATTGCGCCACGTTGTAAGACTTTCACCGAGATGGTAGAAACAGCTGGAACTCTTGAGATTCCGGGTGAGACTACGAGTGGGGTGAAGAAAGAGGTAGCTAGGCCGACACAAACCACCGTGAGTGCACCATTGAGCTTTTGTGGAGGGCAAGGGCATAAAAGGTCTCGAGAGCAATTCCAAGCTTCGCATAGTCAATTGGGTTTTCGAGCACCTTCTTCTTTGGGTTTCCGGGGTGGTTCAGATCGACCACCGTTGGTATGCCACCAATGTAATCGCACCGGCCACATTTGTGCTTATTGTCCTTTTTTATCGGGTCCTCAGTCTCAAGGCACTCAGTTTTCGGGGACGTGTTTCTCTTGTGAGAAAATGGGTCATGTGGCGAGGAATTGTACACGGGGAAGCTTCATATGATTGAAATCAATCTTCTCTTGTGTTAGGATGGTGGATTTATCGAAAAGTAAATGTACTCCCTCCTGTTGGAAAAAATAAATAACAATTATTTTTATGTGGTCCTATGCACTGTATTTTCTGAAATTGGATTGCAATGTAATTATTGGACTTAATGGATTGGACCATGCTAGTCAAATTATGTGATCTACTTGGCAGCATGGATTTTTCTTATTGGGTAGTGGTTTCCCAATTATAATTGGTGAGATTAAGTCCCCACCATCGATTCCATCATTTCTATGATGGGAAGGGAAACATATGGTGTACCCGTTGTAGAGAAGCCGTCCTCGGTGAGGTTATTTTGTGCAGGCTCCTCCTTTATAAAAAGGGGGCATACGTTGTAATCCCATCGGTTCTAGAAATAACCATCACTTCAGGTAGTGCTCTCTAGGCCTTGATCTACTAGGTTGATTTACTAGGTTGAAGATGATGAGTTTTCATCCAGGTATGTATAAATATTTTCTCTTCTCCCTCATCCTTGATGATTTTTGTGAGATATCCCTAAGATTTTGTAGTTTTTCCCCAACAATTTTTATCAGAGCCAGTACTTAGGGTTTGCTTACAGAAATTGGAGAAAATTCTGTCGATTCTTGTATTTCACCTTTCTGATTCAGGTTGTCGGAATGTTTTGTGGTTGTATGAAGTTTGGTTGCCTGCAGTTTGTCTTAATTCTGAGTGGGTTCTGTCATATGTGAACCGACTCCATTTTCCTGTGTATCTGCTCATTTCTCTAACTAGTGGTTCTCTTAATTGTTTCTCTTGAAACATAGTAAAAAATTGTTATAATATTAAGAGGACCAAATGATCAGTGGTGTATTTACTTCAATAGGTTTCACCGGAATCTGTTGGGTCTTCTTCTTCAATGGGTTTTTGATGCATGTGACCCGACTTCATTTCGCGAGAACTTGTTGGATTATTGATTTCACCTCAGTGGGTTTATTACTGCTTACCTTTTGATATATTGCTTGCATATTATAAAATGATTTGATTATGATGTGATCCATGGGACATCACGATTCCAGCTCTTGATTCCTCGTTGTATACCACACTGACAACATCATGTTGTTTATGCTTTTTTCAAGTTTTGATCTAATTGAGTGCTATTCTCACATCTCTTATTTGTGTCATCGAAATAAAGTGTAGTTGTTTACTTAATTGATTTCGAGGTTTTCGGGGTCAAGTGTGTTAAGCTATTAACCCCTTTGATCATGGTGTATTACTACTCCAGATTTTATTCTTTGCCACAAAATCACACCAACAACACTTAGTCGTTTACTAAATCTCCAATATTGATCTAATACAATGGTTTTCCTTCATGATGGAGCACTGTTATTTTGTTTATTTGGTTCAAGAGAAATGTTTTGCACTTTGTGGATTAATATACTTTCCATGATCGTTGGTATTGTACACTGCAATTTTAGATCTTTCCTTGGGGTTTTAAGAAGATCAATTTTGTGACCTGTTTTTTTTTAAGGAGAAGAAAATTGTGAGTTTTGTCTGCCCAAAGGTGACTAACTCATGGAGTGTGTTATTTTAATCTTACGAAGGTCATGTTTGCACTTATTTGCATTGTGTTCTTAGTTCTACCTAAAGGTGATCCAAGTGTCTAATGTATTTGAGTGGATAGAATAGTTGTGACTATTTGAATTAGAGCTAGATACCCCTCTTGCTTAAAGGTAGTGGGAGTGTGTGGCAATTTTTCAAATACAATCAACTAGGTCTATTTGCATGCTATATGCGATCTTGGGGGTATGTATTTTAATTTCTGCCCGAAGGTGTTTTTAAATGCATATTGCATGTTCCCCGCAGGGTGAGAAGTTTCTAATGAAATTTTTTATACACCCTGAGTAATTCGGTTAAAACCCCAAACACGAATTACATGTTGTCTTTGTGGCTGCTCTTTGTATCATGATTATTTATTTCATGATATGACATCCTAATCATTTCCACTTCAATTATGGATGTTGTTGCAGTTTATAGACAGCTCACCGGGATTGAGCCACTTAATGGTTCCAACTATACTACTTGGAGAACTGCAGTTGATATTATGTTGGGTCTGTCTGATTACGAGTTTGTGCTTACTCATGCAAAACCTCATGCACCTACTGCGGATACCTCTGAGACAGATAAACTCAAATATGAGAAATAGGACAAGGCCAATACTATGGGTGTTAGGCTAATTCGTGCCTCGATTAGTGAGGCCATTCGAAATGGCATTCCTTCCAAGGACACTGGTAAAGAGCTTCTTGAATTGATTAAGACATAGTTTGTTGGTACCAAGAAGCAGTTGTAGTATTACTATCTGACACAACTCATGTGTACTCGTTATGATGGTATTGGTTTAGTAAGGGAGCACATCTATAAGATGTGTAGGTTGGTTAATGGCCTAAGGGAGCAAGGGCTAGCATTTGGTGATGAGCTTTTGGTGCATATGGTGATTTTCTGCCTTCTGAAGCCCTTTGAGAGTTTTCAGCTGAACTACAATTCACAAGAAGCTAAGTGGTGTGTTAATCAACTTTTGGCAATTTGTGTTACTGAGAAGGAGTGGCTCAAGGGCACTAAACCTGAGTTCGTTCATTTGGCAGTGGCTAGTAAGAATAAGAACAAGAACAAGAACAAAGGCTTCCAACGGGCAAATCAACCAAAGCCTATAGAAATGAAGAAAAATGCTGAGAAAGGAAAATGCAACAGTCTTGGTGACATTGAGTGCTGGTTTTGCAAGAAAACTGGGCATCTTAAGAAGTACTGCAATGGGTTTAAGAACTGGTTGAAGAAGAACCAATCAGGGCCCTCGTAGCCAGCGGATACCCAGGGATTCAGATCGCTTGGTTTTGAGCAACGCTAATGCAACCCGTGTGGAGGCGGTTAGGATGATCAAATTAGTGTTAGACACTAGTTTTTGTCTAGAGTTTTTTGATGTTTTCTATGTTCCAGCTTTTAGAAGGATTTTGGATGTCGCGTCTCTTTTGGTGATGGACAGGTTTATATATACCATGATAATGACTTAGTTGGGCATGGACGCTAGCTTAATGGTTTATCTTAGTTGTTGCTACATGAATCCCATATGCTTGCATTATGTTTTCATGTTGACCCTACATCTGTTGGATCATGGTGTGCAGAGATACTTAAGGTCATCCACAATGGGCTCTTAAAATGACTCCTAGGTGTGGCTCCTAAAATTTAGCAAGCCATTGAGTGTACATATGCTCTCTAAATTTAGCAAGCTCTAGGAGTGAAAAATGGACCCCAATTTTGCTTATGTGTACACTTTAGGAGTAAACTTAGGAGCTATTGTTAGGGAGCCCAATGTGGATGCCCTTAGTGAGCATTATTGATATTTTTTCTCGATATGCATATGTTTATCAGAAAGTTTTTTCTGGAGAAGCCCTTAAAACAGCTTTCTACCTTCTTAATAGAGTGCTTTGTATAACAACTCCTGAAATACCTTATAAGCTTTGAATTGGTAGTATACCAAGTCTTAACCATTTGCATGTTTGGGGTTGCCTTGTTGAGGCAACATTGTATAATCATGATATTTAGAAGCTTGATCCTCGCACTGTCACGTGTTATTTTATTGGGTACCCGAGAGAGATCATAAGGTACAGATTCTAGTGTCCTTTTAGACCGATGGAGATCGTTGAGACTTTCCACGCCAAGTTTGTTGAGCACGACAATTTTTAGTGGGAGTCTCGAACATAGTAGTATTCGTTCTTCCGAAGAACATGTGACTAAGATGGGTGTTTGCGAGTCATTATCCTGTGATACGTGAATTGTATTTTATTAGCTATTGTTGGAAGTTATGTTGTCGCCACATTATTAGTAATCGTGTCCTAGTTTACTTTTTTGACTGTGGTGACATATGATATGATGTCAATGAAGTTATGAAGCATTGTGTGTTTATTTTTCTCATTATCTGTATAGCTTGTGCACTTGTTGAATTTAACTGTCTGGAGGAGTTTTGATTGTCCATGAAGTTAGTTTGGACACACATTGGTAAATCCAAGCACTATTGTTGAAGGTTGCCTAAGAGTTAATTTTTTAGACTCCATAAGGATAGCTTGGGCTAGATATGAGATTGACTCCATATCGGTAAACCCGCACACTAGACAGAAATTAGAAAGGGTTATTTACCGGGACACCCCTGTAAGTTAATGATTTCCACCGGACACCCCTGCAAGAAAAAAACCTACGACAAACCCCCTCTAACTTCCAAATTTTACCCCAAGACCCCCTTCATTAGCCTTCTGTCTCGAAACTCAAAGTTTGGGGTCATGTTTTGATGATCCAAACCATTCAATTTGTTTAAAACATGTTTTTAAAGGTACTCCATCGCGAGAAATCGGCTCAAAATATGACCGCTAAGTGCTTGATCCAAACAAATATGTATTTATGAAAAACTCTTTGGATCAAGCACTTCCCTGTCATATTTTTAGCTAATTTCTGGCGGGTACCCATAAAAACATGTTTTAAAGAACTTGAATGGTTTGGATCATCCAAACATGACCCCAAACTTTGAGTTTCAAGATGGAAGGCTAACGGATGGGGTCTAAGGGTAAAATTTGGAAGTTAGAGGGGGTTCGTTGTAGTTTTTTTTCTTGCAGGGGGTGGCCGGAGAAAAAAGTTAACTTACAGGGGGTGTCCCGGTAAATAACCCAATTAGAAATTGATGTTATCTGTCTAGGTGACATGCCATTGTGGTATGAAGGAAGACGGCGGTGAGATGTGTTTTAGATCACATGAAGTTTACACATCCTCACTAAATGAAGCAAAAAACACATGAAGTATAGTTGCTCAAGTCCTAGAAAGAATTGAAATTGTGATTATGGAACTGTTTAGGCTAATATATTACTTGTAAGCATTCATAATCTTTTATCAAGGCAATCTATGGATAAGAGTGTTTTTAAGTACCAATCTATTGGTCTGATAATTGTTTTAAAGCAAAATGAGTGGCCACTCGAGTTTTTAACCCTTGTTGCAATTCAAAGCATTAGTTTTGTATATGTATAATATAAGGTGCATGGACCAAGTGGGAGATTGTTGGAAAAAATAAATTATTTTTATTTTTATGTGGTCCTATGCACCTTATTTTCTGAAATTGGATTGCAATGTAATTATTGGACTTAATGGATTGGACCATGCTAGTCAAATTATGTGATCTACTTGGCAGCATGGATTTTTCTTATTGGGTAGTGGTTTCCCAATTCTAATTGGTGAGATTAAATCCCCACCATCGATTCCATTGTTTCTATGATGGGAAGGGAAACATGTGGTGTACCCATTATAGAGAGGCCGTCCCCGGCGAGATTATTTTTTACAGGCTCTTCCTTTATCAAAAGAGGGCATACGTTCTAATCCCATCGGTTCTAGAAATAACCATCACTTGGGGTAGTTCTCTCTAGGCCTTGATCTACTAGGTTGAAGATGATGAATTTTCATCCAGATATGCATAAATATTTTCTCTTCTCGCTCATCCTTGATGATTTCTTTGAGATATCCCTAAGATTTTGTGGTTTTTCCCCCAACACCTCCATCCTAGTTGTCTGTTCTTTTTTTTTTTTCTTTTACTTTTGATTATTCCAAAAGAATGTTCCACTTAAGAGGTTAATGGGTAAAAATTGTTCATTTTTTTTTTTTTTTACATTTTCCTTGTTAAATGGGTAAAAATAAAAAAAAGCAATCCAAATGTAACACCCCGACTTTTTAATAGCAGATAAAATGATAAAAAGAATTAATTTTTGGTGATCCGCTCGCCGTTCGGATTAGAAAATATATTTTTGTGTGATTTAACGCCTATAAAATAAAAGAGCGTATTTTTCTGGTATGTATCAATTTTTTTAGAACATTTTAGGATGTTATTTCAACCCTGCTAACGGCATCGGAACACGAGAACGCGGCATAAGTCGCCGCGAGGCGACTAGCCTTAGAGCCCAAGTAAAGGCCTTCCGGAACTAAGCAAGGTGGCACCCTTTTATTGGGTGCTTGGTGGCTAAGTAAAGGGTTTCCGGAAATTAGTTGAGGTGGCGCACTTAGATTGGGTTAATTCCCTGGTAATTATTAGGATTAATCCCCCCTGCATGGTTCATTGTATGAGGTCCAGATATTTACCAATTTAAAGACGATTCTAGAGATACCCTTGGTAGTATAAATAGATCTCTTCACTTCTTCCATGTACACGCACAATCACCTCACACGGGCAGTGAAAGAAGAAGAACAAAGAAAGAGAAAGAAGAAAAGAAGAGGAAAAAAAATAAAGTGGTGAGTATCTGCTTCCCCTTCACTGCCATGTATACACGTTTCACACTTGCACTTGTCTAACTTAAAGATCGCTTTTTAATTTCCCTCACAAGTCCACAGTAAAAAAAAAGAAAAGAAAAGAAAAATAGGAAAAAATGGTCTTTGATGATGATTTCATTGGATCACTCAATTTGGGATCAACTCAACTCATAAATTGTAAAATTGACTAGAGTGTAATTTTCTTGGAAATAATAATAAACCGAGCTACTCGCACTCTCGCTTCATAATCAAATCAAGCTTAAGCTCAAAATTTAGGTTCGTTTAATGGTATCCCACTAAGTATTTTAATGATTTGGACTCATGGTATTTTCCACGTGAGATGGTGAACAAAGAAGCAAAAGAAAGGGAAAAAAAATTATATCAATCCTACGGTTTACTTTGATAATTAACTTCACATTGAGACATGATTTTGATAATTATCAATTGTGGTTTCCTTAGCTCTAGTGCCTATTTAATTAGAACATATCCGGGTTCAACGAGGATAGTAGAATAATTGATAAGTTAACCAATTTTAGTAATTCTAACAATTGATGTATTATTCTAGGACCGGTACATCCCAGTAGATTTACGGTAAATTTCGGATGCAAGGTGAGTTATGAATTATCCCTGTTACATGAGGTTTTTCTCAAAAATTTATGTTCTTATCAAATTATGATTATTTATATATGAAATTCTTTTTAAGCAAATATACCATGGAATTCTAATGTTTTGCTTAGTCTTTTGAAAAAGAGTACTATATATCGATACATCCGGACGATGTCCCTGAATCTGGGGATGTTAAAGATACCAGTGGGAACGGTGTTATAAGGGCGGAAAGGAAAGGGGCACAGCCAGGTGTCCAACTGAATTGATCAATTCACTTTATGCACATTGGGGTCGCTCTCTCATAGCTGGCACAGTAATCGTCGGATGGTATATCGTATATGTTTATGGCATGTTATGTTATATACAAGCTTGTTTACGAATTTTGGTTACAGTTGATGTAAAGTCCTGTAATTTTATTAATTATATTGTTAATTTGAAGCAATTACATATATAGATTTATTGTTGTCATATATGTGTATATTAGTTTCCGTATATTTACTTCCTTAGCTATTATTTTCCTTTATATGGATACATATAAATATTACTTCCATGTTCTAATAATATAAGATTTCGTAGCATATAAACTACATCACTATTCATGTATATTGTGACATGTGTCTATAATATATATATATATATATATAT
>JAXBDA010007519.1:0-17362 GCA_036023075.1 Gaultheria prostrata
CTCTCCTCGCCCGTGGACGTACCTCAATCTTGGGGGAACCACGTAAATCTCTGTGTCGTGTGATTGCTTGTTGGTTTGGTTTGTTTTCTCATTACTTTATCGTGTTCATAGCGTGCGTTTTACAACAGTCCTTGAGGGACGACAGTCCCTGTCAACTCACCACCTGATTGGTCCATCACTGTAATCGATTGTTCAGATTTGCAAACGAACTATAACTGGTAAGAGTTGTCTGAGTCGTTCATCTCCTCAATAGTTCATTTGCGAATCTCAACCATCGATTGCGGAGATGGACGACTCAGATGCCATAGTACAGATATTCGGGCTGGAGTCGAAAAAAAATAAAAATGCATGATTTATAGGAAAGGATTTAATTTTGTTCATAAACTAGAAGAAGTCCTTGATATATGATTGTGGAAATTGATAATAGCACGCTAAAAATTGATGGAACTGCTCCAAGCTACAGTGGTTTCCCAAAATTACCTTTTTGCAAGTTTAATTTTACTTGAAACACTCCAATTTTTTGTACTTTTCTCCTTTGTCAGTCTGTTAACGGAAGAAGAAAAAAAAAGACAGCTCACCTAAACCCTAGCACAACCAAGTTGTGATGGCTCCTGGTGCAAACCAACGTGCATCATTTGTAGTTTCCTGGCCCTTAGTATTTTCCTTCCTCCATCTCCCTTCCTTTGTAGCTGTATGTAGTGAATATGATTTTCCGATCCTTATATTGTGGCGGTTTATGGGGTTTGAAAAATTGAGCACCACAATCTGCTAAAGCAATTTAGATTAGAAGATGGACGACCATCTTTTGATTTTATATTTCTTTGTTGCATGTACAATTTGCGATTTATTTACATGTAGCATGAAAATCATGCCTTTCGTGTCAATGAATTGGGTTTCTTTACATATAACCGGCCCATTTGTATTTTAAAAATGCTACGCGTACACCACTATACACCACATGCACACCAACACATCCCGGCCGTCTAAAAGCATTTTTCGATATTCCGGATTTAAAACGAATTCTAACTGGTCAAAATTAACTTTGACCGGTAAGAATTCATTTTAAAATCCGGAACATTGATTCCTAAGATGGACGATCGGGATGTGCTGGCGTGCAGTTAGCGAATAGAGGTTTTGATTAACTTTTCTGTTAGGAGTGCTTCAAGTAAATGATGAGATAATTTTGGGTGGAGTGCCTCCAGTAATTTTTATATTTTGAAAAGGATAGTTTTGTAACTTCATTAAATTTTGGAGTGCTTGTATAAAAAAAGGGAGCCTTAAAATTAACTTCCATAATGGTAACTTGTCGAAAAAAATTACTAATTTTTTCATGTTCATAAAATGCATAATTTTTCCTTAAGTCCTCTTTTTATTGACTGAACAAACTTCTTAGGATAAAGATGATGATAATAATAATAATAATAATAATAATAATAATAATAATAAGGTATTTCATATCGCAGCCTCCTTGCTTATTTGTTTTTTTTTTTTCCCATAATGCAAAAATTTCACAAGGGATTATCATATTGTGCCTTCATCGTGTAGTTTGGAGAATGCATTATGGCAAAATGCCTATAATTCAGCTGTCAAATACTCTCTCTGTCCCTATTTTATAGTCTCAGTTTGCACTTTTTGCTGTCCCAAAAAAATTGTCTCATTTCAAAACTAAATGGGCAATAGGTAATGAATTCTCTCTTTTACCCCTCCTTTTGAAATTAGTACTACTAAAAAAGTAAGAAAATGCAATGATTGAAAGGTAAAATGAGAAAAGTAGATTTTGAAAAGTGCAATGATTGTATTCCCTTATTTAATTGAAATCCCCCAAAAGGACCATAAAATAGGGACAGAGGGAGTAGTTTAAATGTGAGATGGCATAATCTACAATGTACAATGGAGCCCCCAAACACTGCCATAGTTCCTTGTGGCTTATGTTTAAGCAATAAGCAAGGAAACCAAACATGCCTCGTTTTTATTACTTCCTTCGTCCATTTTTTAAGTGTGTAGTCTCGTAATTCCAACTTATTTTCTCTCACATCAATTTCTACATCTACTTTTCAATACTTACGCTATCAATATAACAAGGGTGCTGATAATGCCAAAATCTCTTTTGTTCATGCCAAAACTCATTTTGTTCATGCCAAGACTCTTTTATTCCTTGACTGAATTGCCCCTCATCTCTCTCTTCCCCCCAAACCTCCCCGGACCATCCTCCCCATCTCTCCTTCCTTCCCCTGTACTTTTTTTTCCCCAATAAGTAGCAGATGAAGAAGAATTAGCAATTTGTTCCACCAAAATGAGAACCACAACAACTACCCAGTAAAAATTCTCTACTCAGTGAAGCAGCCGAAAAGTTCTCGAAAAACCCGATTCGCCATCGTTCCAAACGGGTTCGAAGATTAAGGATTCAAACTTCCACCACATCCAATTTCAAAACCGAAATCTGAATTATCCGCCGGAAATGAAGAAACCCAAATGGGGCAAGACCGAGTTGGAGCTCCAGAACCGGTGAGTTCAATCTCGGAGATGACCTCGGATGAAGAAGAAGCTATCATCGAGTCAGAGGAGGAGAGAGAAGAAAAACAGAGAGAAATCAACATTTCGCCATTGTTGCCGGAGAGAGAAGTAAAACAGAGCTAGAACCGGTGTGTATGCACGATGGACTTCATCCGATGGCTACTGGAGAGGCAACCGAAGCAAACAATAAAAAGGGGTTTTTACTGGATAGTCTGAGGGGTGATTTGGCAAAAAAAAATAAATTTGTTTTTTGGTTTATTGGTTTATGTAGCAATAAACCAAAAAACTCCTTTGGTTCAAATTGTGGTTTATTCCACTGTTTAAAGAGAACTCATGTGGTTTATTTGCCAAACCACTGTGGTTTATTCCGGTTTATTCCCTAAAAAAAACAACTCCTGTTTTTTTGTCAAACCACTGTGGTTTATTCCGGTTTATTCCCCCAAATAAACCAAAAAACAAGTTTTTTTTTTTTTTTGCCAAATCACCCCTGAAGTATTAATAATGGAAAACTTTTCATATACTTTGAGTTCACACTGCCCAGTAAATATTCTCTAATCAAAATTTTCATGCAAAAAATCAAGTCTAAGGAATGGAGGTGGGTTTTGGGGGAAGAGAGAGATGAGGGGCAATTTAGTCAAGGAATGAAAGAGTTTTGGCAAGAACAAAATTAATTTTGGCAGAAACAAAAGGGGTTTTGGCATTATCAGCCGCCTATAAAAAGTTTTCCATTATTGATAATAGTATAAAATATTTTTTCATAAGTATACACTCTATTGTTGTTTGCAATGTCCGTAAAAGAGATGAGATTGTGTGCATGTGAGTAGCTACCATTTAACTTTATACACGCAACCTAAAAAACGATTGATAACTTGAAATTTTAAAAAATTTACGTACCACCATAGATATTTTGAGAAAAAAAAATTCTCACAAGGAATTTGTAGGGTCAACCCCATAGAATTTTTATTAATTAACTTGAAATTACTATAATACGCGAAAATCTTTAGAGGTTTGCTGGTCCCGGGCCTCCTTGCACCTCTAGAACCGGCCCTGCCTGTGGCACTACAGATAAAATTGGTAAAAATATCAAATTGTAGCTAATAAATTACACCTATTAGGCAATCACATCTATAAATGTAGTGAATTAATATCAACTAATATGACCTTATATTCCAACCAACCCTAGCTAGCTACATGCCTCCACTTCTAAATATCTTTTGTTAATTCCTTGTGTCATTTTCAAAAGTTGTTCCCTAAAAGTTGTACAATAAAGTAATTAAGAAAAATATTTGTATAGTTTGTTGTTAATTGTAAGAGGTTGCCTACAAACCTATACAAGCCCAATTCACCTCAACCTAGCTAAAAGTAATAGGGGCTTTATTTTGAGTTCAAATTTTTATGAGGGAGGTACTCGACTTCCGTTGTAACCACAAAAAATTAACCCCTTACAATTTTTTGTCTTAAAAAAATAAGCGTAGTTGGTGACAATGTCGAAACATGCTTTTCGTGTTTCCCTAAGAATTTTATTTTCTAGAGAAATGTCGTTGAAAAATAAGTTCTGCAATCCCCTCGAATCGGGTCTTTTTTAGGTATATTTAAACAAAAACCTGCCTCACCTAAGCTATCAACAAGCTAAAAATAAGTCGCATTTGTGCAACAGGATCCCAATAAGATTGTGGGCTCGTTTGGTTCCGCATCCATGTTTTTTCTTTTTTGCTCAGCCAATTTTTTTTTTTTTTAATTTCTTCAACTATGCAAAAGAACAAAATAAGATGGGAATGTTTAACTTTGGTTATTCTTTTAATTGCTATTGTATTTTAAACAAATAAGATGGTTACAAAAAGTCTATCAGAAATTAAATTACGACTCGGTCCATCGAACAAGTACTTGGAAATGCCTTTAATTTGTCGATATAAATTGAGAGATCATTTTGTGATATTGGAATCCTCTCCACCAACTTGGTGTGGTTTCCATATATAAATCGCACAATGTACTGTGAAGAAGGCTCCTGAATATTGCTCCAAAAGCACCGGTAATTTAGCCCATAAACGTACCTTTATTTTCTTAGCCAATTCATTTTATCTGGTGACAGAACCAATGGAGGCAGAGGTGGAACAAGAATTTTAAGTTAGCGGGGTCAAAAATTAGATCTACACGCAAGTTGGTTTTTTTCTATTTGCTCATGCAAAGAAATTAAGAAGTTAACCAAAATGTTTATTTTGTTTGATACATGTATCTGCTTTATAATTTGTTGCAATGACTTATTATATTTCAAAAATAATGGATGATAGCCTAATTTATATATTATCAACTCTCAAAAAGAAATTTTTTTTTGAGAATTCTATGCATTTTAAGTAAGTTAGGGCAATTTATGAAATTTTTACGGGTCAAAATTGTAAAATTTAACTCCAAACTATAAAAAATCCTTATGAGAAATTAAGGTGAGAGGGGTCAAGCGACCCCTCTTGTCTCTTACTGCCTCCGCCCATGAATGGAGGTCAAAAGTTCGACTATCTAACTATTTTAAGTTTCTGTGTAATTAATTAATGAACCATTCCTGTCCAAAAAACAATTAATGAACCATTGATAGTCATTGAAAAGAGAAGATATGAACAATGTAGTTTCTTGAGGAAGTTAGTCAAATATTAAAATTTATGAAATACAATTCCCAACATAAGCTCCTCCTTCAAGTCTCTTTCTGAGCTCTTATTGGGATCATTTATGCACGTTTCCTGAGCCCATTTTGAAGATCATACCAAATTTTTTTTTTACTTGAATTTGTCGAGAATTTTAAGCATAAAAATTGTGTTGATCGGAAACCAATTATATTGATTGTAACATATTTAGCATGATGAAAGTGAGTTTCAATCCAGTGCACCAATATTTTTCAATGCATATGTGTCTTGAAATAGCATCAATTGATATCAGATGCATGTACGTGAGTTTTTACATGGTTGATATTTACAACAAGCTTAAAAATATGAATGACTTCGATCATTAAAAAAAGAGATAAGAAGAGCCCTTCAGCCAAACAATCCGACTCTTTTTGTGAACCAGAGATGATCCGAAATCTTTTTTTTACTTCTTCCCAAAAACAATCATGCTTTTCCCATCCCATCTTTTTGAGTAATTGTTTCATGGTTGTGGGGCATCACCTAATGGTTGTGGGCACCAACACGTGGTGCCCAACATTCTTATCCACCACACATTTCACTAGATCGTATAGAATTGTGTGGCATCAGCACGCAATGTCCAACATTTTTATTCACTACACGTTTCACTAAATTGTACAGAATTGTGTGATGGATAGAGGTGTTGGGCAGTGTTGAAACACTATCTAGAACCATAGAATAATTGGTCCTTTCTTTGGGGTAATGATGAATCATGGAAAGCAAAAGCCTAAAAATTAGTGAAACCCAAATTACAGTTTTTGGGTAAAGCTATATCACTAATTTGTAAGTTTGCTTTTTATTGTTAGAACTTTAATGAGACAAGACTCTTGATTACACTTTAGTATATTTCATTTTCATGATTTCCCCTTGGAATAATTGATTTACTTTAGCAGTACTCATTTTTCACCTCTTTTGAGACTTTTGGGAACATGGGATTGTTATAGGCTTTTGGTTCACCATGCTAACTTTTTCTGACTTTTAGACAAAGTTGCAGACTTTAAGGATTGCATTAGGGACCCCCCAAGTCGCAACCTTCACATTAATTTGGCTTAGGGAATCCATTCACTTGACAATCTAATACTCACTCTGTTCCATAATGTTTGTCCGGCACGGAGTCCAAGGACTAAAAAAAATAGACTTTGTTCTACGAAAAAAATAATTTTTTTTGCACAAATTAATAGATGAATGTTTGTTCTATTATTTTTTGTCAAAAAAATTAATTTTTTTTGACAAAGAACTCATTTTTTTTGAATCCTTGGACTCCGTGCCGGACAAACATTATGGAACGGAGGGAGTAGTATTTACTTTTATCCAGATAGTTTGTTCGTTTGAGTTTTCGGAACCGGGTTTTGAAAATCCTTCCTTGTTCGGTTTTTTCAATGGGTTTTCTGTCCTTTTATTTTTTTCAAAGGTGTTGAGAACCGGTTCTCAAAATCCCATTTGGGTTTTCAACAAGGGTTTTCAAGGATTTTGAGAACCGGTTCTCAAAAACACTTCCAAACAAGGTGAAAATTTCCTGAAATGTTAACAAATCTCCTATTCCCACAAATTTTAAGAACAGATCATGCACGGACATCCTTGGCGGCACACCTTATCCCGTAAAGATAATCCAAATCGTTCATTCTTAAAAAAAAAATTTGTTTTATGCGTCTCTGTAAAAAATGAGATTAATCGGATATTGTTGAGGGCTAGATTGCCAAACAAACAAAAAAAAAAGGGTGGGGGTCGAGCCTTCTCAAAAAGAGCTACCCTATTGCCAAAAAAAAATAAATTAAAAAGACTAGTGCTTTAGCTAAAGATGCTACCCGATTTTTTTAAAAAAAACCCGGCTCTATCCGGCTGCCAAAAAAAAGTCGGGTAGAGCCTTATCAAAGCAACTACCCGATTGCCACAAAAATAAATAAAAAAAACAGGTAGATCCTTCTCAAAATGCTCTACCTGATTTGTCCAAAAAAATAAAAAAAATCTGGGAGAGCTAGCCTTATCAAAAGGCGCTACACGGTTGCCAAAAAAATTAAAAACCCAGGTAGGGCATTGTAATGTACTACATACCTATATTCCTGCATGCAGGAATATTGTTCATAATTTTTTGCACTTCATTAACAAATAGCCGCGTGAGAGAGAGAGAGGGGCGAACAGGGACTGAGATAGAGAGGACGAAGATGATGCATACATATACATATATGGTAGGTTAAAGACATCACTAGCCTTGGTGTTAACTTTTCCATGATTCCATCCAAGAGGTATATGGAAAATGGGATTTCGACCAAGTATCATTTGGATATAGTTGAAGGGGCAATCGTGCGCAATTGATAGTTGAAGGCGAAAGTAGATAAAATTTGGATAGTTTAAGGGACAAAAACATATTTTACCCAAGAGAAAATCGAAAACTACAGTTCAAAGGGGGATAATACACATTTTCAAGAATTTCATCAAATAAGCGGATGTTTGGGAGCTCCTTTTCACATTTACATTTTTACATTTTCTAGTTTTGGTTGTTTGGGAGAGGTGAGGGAAAACTCATTATGCCAAAACTCATTCTCCAATTTGATGAAAGGAGATGAGAGGTCAAAAGTAAGTTGTGAGGAGCTTTTGGACTTCTTATTTTCCGTTTTTTCCATTTTGATTAACAAACTTACATATAGAATGTATTCTACACATATCTTCAAAACATTACTCATGTTGCAAAATGCATTCTGCACATTTCTCTCAAACACTCCTACCTAATTCAAAATACATTATGACTATAATTCAAAAAGCCACAAAGTTAAAAATGAAAAGCTGAAATGAGGCTCCCAAACACCCCCTAACTCAATCCTTACAAGTTAGCCTCGTGAAAGATATACCTTACAAGTTAGCTTCGGCAGATGTATATCGAATGACAAAATATATATATTACCTCGGCAGATGTATATCGTGAAAGATATTACCTCTAGACTCCCCTCAAGACTAACTCCCCGCTAACCCCACTGATGTATAAATAATGATGAAAATTAACATCATGTCCAAGCATACGAGATTTATCATTAAATTAGCGTTAGTGCCAAAATCACAATTTTATTTAATCATTTAGTTCCTTAGTTGATTGTAAAGAAAAATCACTGCTTATAGATAAACTAGGAATTACTTGTACCTAAAGGCATGATACTGTGTTTTTTTTTTGGAGATTTTTTTTGCCTTTTTTTGTGTGAAGGAAAGTAGTTTGGTTCCTCAAGATGGGGATTGCTTTGCCTAAATTGGGTAGATATATACAACTGGATAACTCCAAAGTTAGTGTCACTTTTTCTACTAAAGTTGAGGTGATTTATAAGTGGGTATTGATAGAGCAGGCCATCTTTGTGTTTATTGCTGCTAGGCAGATGAGATGTCAAAATCCCAGTGGATCACTCCTTATTCATGTTTCCCATCAATGTCACAGACTCAAGTAGCAGGACAACAATGAATTAAAGGTGAAGAGCTAATTGAATACATTAGCAGAAGCAAAAGTAATCAGTGCCTCCATTATAATACTTACTCATTTTTCTAATATTGGCTTTGTAATCCAAGTATATATATTTTTCATATTATCAGTATTTATTTGTGGAGTTTCACCCGACAAACCCGATATATATAATTTGGTTCTCGTCACTTAATCGTCAGAAACTTCAAACATCGATACTTGTGAAACCCTTGTATTTTTTGTGGTTGGTTGGTTTTGGTTTATCGTTTTGAATGAAAGGAGTGAGTTTTAGATCAACCACTTACGGACGTCGGATTAAAGTGATTTCTCGCGAAGCCCCTTGAAAAATTATTCTGAGATGAATCAACGGTTCAAATTTTTTGTGTGGGACCCACTTGTGGGTCCCCAGACAAATCTGTGCATTTTCTGTGCACCAAAATTCTGTACCCTTAGGTTTATCCTTATCTTTCTATTCCTCTCTTTATTCTTCAATGTGTCGTTTCTATCAAAATTAGCAAATGCTCATTTATGCTCGTTAACAAAGGATCAACCTACAAATCCTACTACTCCTATTTAGGAATATTTTTCTTTTGGTTTGAATGGGGTACCCTCATCTTTAATTCCCTTTAATGAGAATATAACCCTATTGGATATATAAGTAGGGTGACTAGGGCTGCAAATGAACCAAGCCGTTCGTGAGCTCGGCTTGATTCGGCTCGAAAAGAGCTCGTTCGAACCCCATTCGTTAAGTTTTTATTGAGGCTCGGCTCGAGCTCGAGTTCGTTAAAGACCTTAACAAAAAAGCCTGAACACGTCAAGGCTCGGCTCGATAAGGCTCGTTTATTTTTTAGAGGAATAAAATTAATAACTTTATTTCTTGTCTTAAGCCTATATGAGTATACACACGTATTTTTCCGTTGACTCGTTAAGGCTCGTGAACAAGCTCGAGTTCGAGTCAAGCCTAAGCCAGCTCGGCTCGTTAAGTTTTCACTGAGCTCGAGCTCGTTAAAAACTTAATAAACAATCTTGAGCACAGTAAAACTCGGCTCGTTTGCAGCCCTAGTGGTGACCTACCAATTCCTTTGCATTAGGACTAGTCTAGGGTACGAACATAGCCTTTTGGGACCTCTAGACCTATTGCAAAGCAATAATAATGTGTATTCAACGAGATCTACCAATAGCGTATGTGCAGACCGGCGTGTGGACAAGGTCGGCTCTAAATTTTTCGAGGCGCCAATTAAATCATCAACCAATAGCATACTTGCAAACCGGCGTGTGGACAAGGTCGGCTCTAAATTTCTCGAGGCGCCAATTAAATCATCAATTGGATGCCCTTAACATTATTCTTTTGGGTTAATCAAATTTTGAGGGATTTTGGAATGTCGTCGCTCGTTGGCGCTGGAGCTCAGAGAGATTTTGGGGATAATCAATTTTGAAGGGGTTAACAATTTACAGGAGAGAGAGGATCGTTCTTTCCTAAGCGGGTTTTCAAATTTGGTTGTTTTTTTCCTTTTCTGGTTGAAACCCAGAATTGGAGTTGTTATTTTTTTAAAACTTAATAGGACCCAAAGTAAATTGGGTTGTAGTTTTTAGGGGTGCACAAGAAAACCGATATAATCGCTAAACCGATCCGGACCGAAATGTTCTACTTGGTTAGGTTATGCGGTTCATTGGTTTGGTTATGGTTCTGAAAAAATAAGAACAGGTAATTATGGTTCGGTTACTGGTTCTCAATTTAAGAACCACGGTTAGAACCGGACCGGACCACCTACTGTGAAGTTCTGAACCGTTGATCTTGTTTAAATGAGTAAAATAAGAGGTCTTGCAAAATTTCAATTCAATCGGATATCGGTAAGTGCTTGATTCAAACAGTTTAAAAAACATTGTTTCCTGTCACAGTTTTTGCAAAACTGGTTGGATCAAACACTTTTTGATATCTGATTCAACTGAAATTTTGCAGGACCTCCTATTTTACTCATTTAAACAAGATCAATGGTTCAGAACTTCACAGTGCGGCCCGGAAGAGTGAGTTCCACAAATTTGTGTCATTTTTTGTGTTATTTTAAGTGTGAGGGGAACCGGCCCCTATATATATATTATTTGTTTATATCTGTACATAATTATGTATCTTGATTTGGTAAGTTAATATTTTTTTCCCTAGTAAGGTATTAAGTGTGAGGGGAACCGCGACTAATATTTTCCCTATACATAATTATGTATCTTTATTTTGTTAGGAAGTCTGTAATATATTACTATAACTATTTGACCTTACTAATACCCAATTTTCAATTGAAAAAATTCTAATTCCCTAGTAAAACATGTTGCTGAATTTATTATTTTATTTTTAAGATTATTCCATTCTTCGTTTAAGTTACTTTATTGGTTGTTTTCATCAATTTTAGAAGTTTTTTTTATTGATGGTTGATTGTTAAGTACTTTATGTATCATGTGAACAATATTTGGCTTCGAATCTTATAAAATTCTATAATTATTTTATGAATTCACTACAAGAAAAAACACATTCGGCGATCAAAACAATTTTAGTCGCCGATTGTAGCACCTTCAGCAACTAAATTTCGTTTGTCGCCGTTTGTGATACTTTTGGCGACAAACTAATTTTAGTCGCCATATTCAGCGACAAATTTTTTTTTGGGCGCCGTCTGCAATTCCTTTGGCAACCAAATAAATTTTTGTCGCCGGATGCAAGGCCTTTAGCGACCAAATATCGACTTTAGTCGCGGAATGTTTAGCGCCAAAAATTATCCACTGCGAAATTATTGGCGCCAAGCATAAATCTAGTGGAGACATACAGCGACAAAAAAATTTAGTCGCCGTTGGAATATTTTGATTAAAATATATTAAATATATTATATATATATTTTGAAAATATTAAAATATATAATATAAATACAATATATAATTTATGATAAATATATAATATATTTGTTATAATGTAAAAAGAATATATAAAATGATACCATATATACATATTTTTTTACAAATATAACATAAAGGCATGGGTAGCGCAGTGGTTACGTGTTGGGTTAACAAGTGGGAGGTCATGGGTTCAATTCTTGGCAGGTGCAGGTGTATTTTGGTTAATTATGGAGCAGCCACGTGGCACTTTAAAATATTTTTATTTATTTCGCACGAACTTTTGGCGACAAAATAGTGGTCGCGGAATGCGATACCTTTGGCGACAAACGGTTTTGGTCGCGGTATGGGTAACCTATGGCGACCAATCTAATTTTTGGTCGGCATATACCTTCCCAGACGAGGTGTCGGCGACAAACGGGCAACTAAAATATTGGTCGCCAAAATATTGGGGGGACTAAAAATAGACCTCTGGCGACAAATTTTTTTGTCGTGGAAAGCCATTTTTCTTGTAGTGATTGTTTGGTGCTCAAAATTCTAAATAATCTTTTGAGTTCATGTGTCGCGAAAAGTATTCCAATGCTAATCGGGTATAACAGGAACCGAACCAAAATCGGTCCGGTCTTGCTGTTTGAATTTGGGCATGTTATACACGTGTATTGGTTAGGTTTTGGTTCTTAATTTTCTAGAACCGGTCGGAATAGTCCGGTTACTAAATTTGTAGAGAACGGTTCAATCTGGACCGTGTACACCCCTAGTAGTTTTGCACTGAAGTAAGTTTAATTGTAGTTTTTGGAAAATTTCCCCCCAACCTATATAACAACTACTATTACATGGGGCTCCTGAAATTGTTTTTTTTTTGGCGGCCCAGACCAATGGCTACTACTACTAGGCTTAGTCACATGTTCAATCTTCTCATCTCAAAAAAAGTCACTTGGCTTTTTAGGTTTTGTCTTTATTCAATTTAATTTTTTTCCGTTTGTTAGTTTTGAGTCTTGTGGATTATTGATTCGTTTCGACGCGGCGAATCAGAAAAATAAACAATTATGATTGAAAGCCAATTTTCTTTTTAAAAATATCCAACTGTAAGCAAATTTTTTTTTGAATATCCAACTTTGAAAATGCAAAAGTGCTAAAAGTTGGATATTTCCAAAAAAAAAATTGTATTTCAGCCATAATTGTTGACTTTTTTTTATTCTCATCGAGACGAACTAATAATCCACAAAAGTTTGACGCAAAACTAACAAATGCGATTTTTTTTTAATAGAGACAAAACCCAAAAAAGCACTTTTAGCCAAGTGACTTATTTTTTTGAAACTTGTCCTACATTTTGAATAAAATTAGAAGATTGGGAAACAATTGTAATTGGTCAATAAATATAAGATTAAAGTACTTTTCCCTCTAGTATAAGTAAATAACATACGAGTTTTATTGTCATTGACTCATTGTAGATACAGGGGAAGCAATAATTTGTAAGAAAAATAGTTCAGACATCAGTGTCAGAGTTATGTAGCCTAATTTTATTGCATCAAAAATTTAGAATAATGTCTTTTGCAAAGAAAGAAAAAACCCTCACATAATATTGTTCACAGGCCATATGATAACCATCACAGTATCATTGACGTGTGTAGTATAATAATCAGGATTCTAAACACAAATGTATTCCTTAACTTACAAATAAATGGCGCAAGTGGTGGCTAGTTTTTCATGCGGTAGAACTCTTTGATGTCCCACACTGTATTTCGGGATCGAGTCACATTCCCCTCTCCCCATATACTAGATTAGGAATGCCAAATGATAAAAGGAAGAAAAAGAATGGCAAACAAGTGATATTAATTATTTTAATTAGGTAATAATATTATAAGCAAATCAAATGTGATTTAACTTGACACCACCTAAGTTGTGTGATGTCACCCACCAGAAAATCATTCAATCAACCCTTAATTTCTCCAATCAACCTTGTGTACTAATAAATTAATCACCGGCTAAAGTTTTATTTTTCTACTTATAATGGTAATTATGATATTAAGTCTTTATTGAAATAAAATTAAGTCAAATCTATCAAACAAGATTGATATTGTATTTTAAACAAATTGTTGTACTTTAAAAGGTGTCCATAATTTTTGAAAGGTGTGAATGGTATTGAAAAAATAATCTTTATGGGACGGAGAGAGAAATTAATTGGAAATAACATCATCACAACCGATACCTCATATCTTTTACTGTCTCAATTGATTAATAAATTCCTTTTGCTTAAAAAAAAAACAAAATAGATTTCTACGAAGGTTCCAACATAAAATAATTGGTAATACCGGTGAAGTAGTTTCTAGATTATATATTAACCAAAGTCTGGTTGATTTAGATGAGAGAGATGAGATAAAGCCTAACACTCCCTCTCACGTGCAGCCCGCATGCACAGGGAGATATGAAATTGATGGGGTAAGGCGATTGACTCGGACAACGGAGACTTGATCATGTGTGGTGAGGCCACTAAAAACCTAACTCTAATACCTAGGGGTGAAAACGGTCCGGTTCGGTCCGATTTTTGCTATTTTTTGGGACCGGACCGGAAATTCGGTTTGAGTGATTTAGAAACCGGAACCGGACCAAATTATCCCGGTTCGGTTTCTATTCGGTTTTCCGGTCTTGGTCTGATTTGGCCGGTTTGTCGGTTTGGGCCAAGCCCAAAATGTGAGAGAGAGAGAGCCCAATTTCGTGTCCTAGGGTTTTCATTGGCGACGATGAACCTGCCCAAAAAGATGGCAGAGACCACCACAGAGACCCTGGCGGCGACGGCGATGGGTTTGTGGTATCGACTCCTCGAGGATATCCTCCAATCGATCGCAAAACGCCTCAACTACAAAGCAGATTCTACTTCATCTTCTTCCCCTAATCACATCAACTCCGTTTGTCTTTTTCGCTCCGTTTGCAAATCCTGGCGCTCTTCAATCAAGAAACCATCATCCTCCTTTTTGCTGCTGCAGCTCACCGTTCCTCTCCCCATTATTGTTTTTAGTTTTAGGATAGTGAGATACGGATAAAGAGACTGAGAGAGACAGAATCAGAGAGAGAGACATACCGTCGTAGTGGCTGTTGGCGTCGAGACATATCGGCGATCGGCGGTGGCTTGTGGCGGTGGCTGGTGAGGGTGGAGAAGGAGAAGGGATAAGGCAGGGTGAGAATGAGAGGTGCTAAATGACTGAGTGTGTGTGTGTGTGTGTGTGTAATGTGTATAGCCGGCTAGGGTTAAAATTATATATATATCATATCAGGTCCGGTCCGGTCTTTACACCTTTACAACCGGAAACCAAATCGGTTTTCCGATTTTTCTAATGCTTGGGACTGGGACCGGACCAGACCGACTAAACTAAAAGAGCAACGAAAACGGTTTATGTAGTTCGCATTTTCACCCCTACTAATACCATGTTAGATTTCTTTGTAGACCTACTTGAGTAGTTGAGTTTGATGGGAGATGTTAGCATATTAGGAAATACTATGTTTTTTTTTTTGAACATCAAGAAAACAGCAAGAATAATAGATTTTATTAACCTTTGAACAAAATACAAAGATTAATAGGCGGCATCACATCTAGCAGAGACCCAAACAAAGTGGGATCACTCAAAACATAGTATTATTAGGAAATACTATGTTACTATGTTTTCTAGGTTTCAAAATTATGCTTCATGTTTAGGCTACGTTACTATTCATGTTTCTAAGTGAGTTTAGATTTTTTTGTTATGCATATTTTCTAAAATTGATTTATTCATAATCTGACTTAAAAATTGTCCTAATGTGTTTTACGAGACGTGACAAACCAACTTAAGCCACTTCCTGACTTAAATCAGTTTTTGGTACAACCCCATGTAATCTATATAAACTATAAAGGCATGTTAGGATTATGTTTTATACACCTCATTGAAAGCAAGCTTTATCTCAATTCGCTTTTCTTAACACATGCTAATCGTCAAACTCTACGTATCCCACGATGAGGGTCCAAATTATAAACTCAAGGTGAATTTGTTTTACATATAGCGGGGGGAGAGAGAGAGAGAGAGAGAGAGAGAGAGAGTTGTTAATTTCCAAAGGAGATAAAAGAAGTCTGACCAATGAATTAACGCGGTGTAATTATTTAATGGGTTCAGGGTACCGTTATGTGGTCCTCTGACACTCTTTTCTACTATACATTTACGTAGAGTTCACACACTTAATTCTAAACCCCACATAAATGTGTGGTGGAGTAGGATGTTGGGTATCACGTGATGATGGCCTAAGACCATTGAGTAAACGTCCATTAACGCTTTTTGCCATTTATTAGGGGCAAATTTCATACCAAGTCAGTTCCACTGCCCAGTCTTTTTCTTATTGAAATCCCAATTTATTATGCCTATCATCCCTGATTTCACCTACGGCTAGCCAATTTGAATATCTCCGACTTCAGGAGTTTAGTAATTGTTTGGGTAATTAGAGAGTTGAGAATCAATTATTTTATAGATTGTGAGTTGTTAATTATTATTGATTATAAATTTATATATAAATGTTCGGCTAATATGAGCAGAAGAAATTTTACAAAATGAATTTGTGATTGTAAGTATAGTAAGAATTCAATAAGCATTCTAAAGGCTTATCCAAAAATGATACTATTTTAGTAGATTTTCTAATATTGTGCTCACAAGTTTGTAATTAAAATTGCATTTTGACACAATACACTCGACAAACACTCATTATTAAAAATGTATTGGCCAAACACCCTCTTAAAATTATTACTACTTATCTTTCTTAATCCTGAAGCACGAATAAAAATAAAGAGAAAGATTGTGGGATCCACGTCATAATGCATTGGGGTGATAATATTAGTAAGTGGGGTGGTTCCTGATGGTAGGCCTAATGTCCTGACTGTCGACAATCTTATTTCAAATAGTTTAGACTAATTTTATTAATAGAAGTCACACTACTTGAGAAAACGGAAGCATAGTTTGATTACAACCGATCTGAAGTGTAGACTTGGGCATTGTTCCACTAACTTAGTTTTTTGATTTTATAGATTTTTTGAAACACGTTATCTTATCACATACATCAACTAAAAAAGTTCAAAGAACCAATAATTTCTCAAAATGCTTAATTTGAAATAATGGCATAGCTCTACTGGTATGGAATCCAAGGCTCGACAAATTCCTCTTCGAGAGTAGTCTTCTGGCTGGCATGGCTCTTCTGCTTTGTCTTCAAAGCTACCCGACGGCGAATATCAGAGCAACGTGAGAAGACGCTCAATAGATAAACTCCTATTTTATCCATAGCATCACAAGAGATTTTATGTTTAGAGAAAGGGTTAAAAGTAAAAACTGCTTTATTCATGAATCGAGATGATGATATAGTACAACGTAAATTTTCTGAAATTTAAGAATAATAATCCCTGTTTGTTTGTATCGTTAACAACAAGGTTGTCGTCTTAAATATTACTAAATGGCGATAATGACTGATTAGGACATAAAGGTTTTTGATAAGGACAGGTATTGTATTGTGAGATGACAGCACTCTTTTAAGGGTAAATTTCACTGAGGTTGTTTACAAATGCAGAAGTTCTAATAATTACACTAATCTCCCTTATTTTACAAATTATTACCAAGATTTTTTATTTCCATCAAGTTTATTTTAATGCCGTTAGAGCAACTCCAACACATGCTATTTTCTTTAAAATGAAGAGTGGAAGTGACATATCAAGGGGAGATTTTGTAATTTATATCCTCTTTTAATCAAAAAGTTGTACTGTTTGGAGGGACCCATCCACTTTTTTGTTACATCCACTCTTTAAATTTAATTTTGACTCTTTAAAAGCAAAGAGCCAAAATTAAATTTAAAGAGTGGATGT
>JAXBDA010007520.1:0-17361 GCA_036023075.1 Gaultheria prostrata
ATCATAATCACGCGTTTCGGTCTTTTTCTCGGGACACATTTCTTCTCCAAAACATTTTCTAAATATTGACACTCCTCTTAGGAGAATTCTTGTATAAAAGAAACCGATTTTCGAGTCAAAACTCCATCCTTCCAGAGGATAGAAAACCATTTTGTAAAAAAAAAAAACAACCAGAGGACCGGTCGGCCCTGGTTTAGGACCGGACGGCTCTCTCATCAGAGCCGAACGGCTCTCCTTTATTTTCCCCTGTTTTCCAGTAAATCTCCCATGTTTTCTTACCTCTGGTGCGATTTACATTTTCAAAATTACACTCTTCCCCTCAACTTTACTTTATTTAACATTTAGTTCCTCCAATTTATTTTATTTCCTGATAGTCCTTTTAACTTCATTTATTTATTATTTCCTGTTATTTAATTGTTTAATTGTCAAAGACTTTCAATAAAATATTTTCTTTATCCCACAAATATTTAGTAGAGACCGGGAATATCCCGGGCGAGCGGGGTGCTTTTCCAAAAATCTTCCTCGCTCGTAACTTGGCTTCTGGACCCAAAAAGAATCTTTTTCGCGGATCAAATCTTTCCGAACTACACAAGTGTCATCAATTATTTTCAAACGGTTTCTTGGGTACCAAAAAGATTTTCTAAATTAAATCCCGGGTGGCGACTCATATTTCAATGCAAAAAAAAAAAAAAATTCTGGAACCATCGGAAGCGGCCGTCCACAAAATGGCGACTCTGCTGGGGAGACTTTAAATTAATTTTTATTTTAGTATTTGACGCTTGTAAAACGACCCTCGAAAGCTTGACAAGAACGACATTGCCTAGTGCTGTCAGAGAAAGGATTGGTGTCAGGCTGAAAACCCGACCATCCGGACTGGAGCTTTCTCGGTTGTTTACTTGAGTAAAATTTTAAAATATTAATTAATTTAAAAAGCGAGCCAAAATGAAAAATAATATTTTGTGGGATTTTTGAAGATAATTTTATTTGAAAACCTTTTTGCATTTCACGTGCATTGATGTTGGATAAGCCCCGCTGCTGCTTCTTGGTTACCCTACACGGCTTGCCGGTGTTAGGACATCCCAAGATCTCGGCACCCCTGGACGATGATGAGTCAGCCTGCCGCTTTAACCTTTGTCATGCAGTAAACTTGACACTGGAAAGGCAAATATTGGCTCTAGTCTGGGTAACCCCCTAAACCAAAACCCGGCCTTTGCATATAACTAACCATAGAACCTTCCAACCTACGACAGGACCCACAGGGTAGGATTATGTGTAATATCATTCTAATTGTTTACTGCTTTCCATATGCTTTGTCTCTTGTACATATGTATTGTCTCTCATACGTCGTTACTTTGTATATACATCACACATACATACTAACCTCATGCATGTGCAGGTTAGTTTGGGCCTTTAGGACATCACATCATGTTCACATAAGATTGTCTCAATGATCACTCATTGTGTTGGATATACAAGAATTCTTTTTTTTTCAAAACCCTAAGTTCTACAATTGGCTCTCTTTCCCATTGTAAATAAGTGTCTTTTTCTTTTCATTAGTATCACCAATGGCTGATAATTCAAACAAGCGCTTGAAGTCAACTTTCACCCACCATGACGGGGCTCCAGTATGGATCATAGAAGAGTCTCTCCCAGTGCAACCCCTCGAGGCACCTGTTGAAGACAAACCAGGAAAGCTGAACATCGAAGATCATATGGGTGAAGAACTCGACCAAATGTTGCGCCTTGTTGCCATCATCAATATTCCTGGGACCACCCTCATTTGGGATGACTATCAAGGGTGGGAAGTTCATCTCCCGGTCGAGCCAGTTAATGTCCCAGAAAGAATCACGCTAGTCATGGAACAAGATGATGGAGAGATGGCCGAGATGCCACCGGTTAAATATTTCGATGAAAATGGGCTTCCAGGTTATGAGTTCCGCGATCCAAAAACGGGACACATTTATTGGGATCAATGTGAATGTGCCGATTGCTATGAAGACTGTCTCAAAAACAACAATAGCATGACTCCGCAAGAGCTCAAGGAACAATATGAGAATGAACATCCTAATCAAGCGAGTCCATCCTCAGCACCACCACCACCAGAATGAATCAATCGCACTCCTCTGTCTAGTCTGTTATTTGCTTATCGAGTCTGTTATTTGCTTATCAAGTGTGTTATTTGCTTATCGAGTCTGTTATTTGCTTATCGAGTCTGTTATTTGCTTAATCGAGTCTGTATCAGTCCAATCACCGGGCTGCTTTTGTACAAAACAACGTTTGTTTTGGCATGATCTAGGAGTCAGTTTGTAATCCAAGTCGTGTGTTTTTAATGAAAATCCTTTTAAGAAAAAGAGCCGAAACTTGTAGTCCCGAACTACGTAACGGCCTGATTCCTCCTCGAGGATACGTAGGCAACCATTTCAACGGTTCGGCCGTTATTTTCAAAACCTTTGGAAATCTGAATATATCCAACAGAATAAGCAGAAAATTGAGACAATCCTCTTATGCAGCTCATGCATCATTCTTTTGTACATAACTTTGCACATACACTATGCATAGCACACCTGAATTCATTTATACCTGTCATCAGTAATAACCATTGGCAAAAAGAAGAGAAATCCCGTACCTAGTTGGACTCGAACCCCCGATCAGCGATTAATTCGAACTGAGTCAAGAACGGTACAGTCAATCGGGGAACCAGTTATGGCAGAGAGAACTGAGATTCAGCTTCTGCAGGAAGCTTTGGATGAACAGAAGGCCAACAACGCTAAGCAGATGGCTCAGATGATGCTCATGATCCAAGAAGTCACTGCACGTATTCCAGGAGCAGGCCCGTCAGGAGCTCAGAATACCCCAGAAATGGACACTGTCTTAACCAAGTTGGCCAAACTTGAAGAGTCTGTTCAGAAACAGGAAAAGATAGCAGTTACAGGAATTGATATGGAAAAGCTATGCCTCTTTCCAGACGCAAAGCTCCCCGAAAGATTCAAACCCATTGACTGGGACAAGTTTGATGGCAGTGGTGATCCAAAAGCTCATTTACAGACATACGTGGGTACCTTATCCATGTATGATGTCGGGAAGGATGCAATGGGACAGATGTTCCAACAGACCCTCACTGGACCCGCACTTCGCTGGTTTCTGAATCTGGATAACTCAAAGAAAAAGACTTGGGAAGACATTGGAGCAGCCTTTGTTGCTCAATACAATTCCAATATTCAGCTGGAAATGACCATCAGGGAATTGGAATCCACCAAAATGAGCAAAAATGAGTCTTTTGCTGACTTTGTCAAGAGATGGAGAGGGAAGGCTTCCCAGATGATTGATCGACCTTCAGAAAAGGAGCAGATGAGGATCATTACCAGGGGTTTAGAACCAAACTTTGCTAAACACTTGGTGGTATTTCAGACTACTGCCGATTTCAAGACTTTCTATGAAGCCGGCCTAGCAGTTGAAGACGCTCTTCGAACTGGCATACTCGATAAAGGTGACTCTGTTCCTAAACCCAGGCGAGTTTACTCTCGCAATAGCAACACTCTGTTTGGACCCAGTAGCTACAATCAAAACCAAGCCAGTTCCTCTAACCCCAAGCCCACCAAAGTTGAACCTGTCAACCAGATAATAACCCAACCACCATACCAGCGAACAGCTTCCCAACTTAGAAGAGAATTTCAATCACTCCCCTTCCCTTTGGTCACAGTGTACAAGAAACTCCTTGACCGAAATATCATCCAGCCACTCGAGCCTCGGGAATTGCCTAAAGAACTTCCCCCTTCCCATAATCCCAATGTCTATTGCGCCTACCACCAGATGCCCGGCCATCACACCAATAATTGCCTCCGTCTCAAGCATAAGGTCCAAGACCTTGTTGACAACGGAACAATTCCTCTCCCTGACCAAAAGCCAAACACCATTTCCAACCCTTTACCTAACCACAAACAAAATACCCAAGTTGGCCAAATTTCTCTTACCTCCCCTAAATTTGACCCTAGCCTTTACATTATCCCGGCCACCGAACCAAAACCCGTTGTTCATGTGCCAGAGGATATCGGAGTCCATGTTCTCTCTTATACCAGTACAGTACAAAAGCCAATGTGGAGTGACATTGTAGAAAAGAACGAATGGGCCATGACTGATGAAGATTGGGAAGAATTTCACTTTGAACCAATCAACCCTTTCTTGGGAAATATGCAGAGTACCTGGGACCTGAGCAGTTTTATCATTCCGGATTCCCTTGACAAGCCTATTATTTATTTGCTAGAAGACCCCCACATGTGTCAGATTAATGTGACGTAAGACTCTCCTGAACCAGATGAAGAAGACCAACCTGACGGGTATTCTGATCCTTTGGATATAATTTCACTCCTAATATTATTTGAAGAATCAGGGTATGAAGAGCTTTTTCTGAGTAACATCTCACCTCCCATTTATTTTTAAGAAAAGGGTCGTCATGCCATTGAAACTGTGTTTGGAGACGAAAATTGGTATCCTCAAGCATACATCATGGGTGAATCTCAGCCACGACCAGCAGTGCCCTTTCCTCCATCACCCAATGTATCGGTCCTCATTACGGATCATTCAACCAATATTTGGGATGGAGAAACGGTAGTCGATATCAGGGTTAGCAATGACGAGGTATGGACAGTGAACAAAGCCATGCTAGATCAGCCATTTTGGCAGGATGAAAAAGTAACAGATCTCAGGACAAAAGTGGAAGCATTGAAAATAAACGAGCCTGAGGGTAAGAACAAACTCACAGATTTTTGGGTCCAGGATCAAGAAGTCACGCAAAAAGGGGATGCCATTAAAGCAGGCAAGAGAAAAGTTAGCAATGAATTTACAGACTTCTGGGGCGAAAATCAGCAGTTATGGGAAGATACCGTCAACAGGATCACCAGAAGCGGCAGAGTTTACCAACCAACACATCTTCAAGGCAACAATCCTTCTAACCGTATCCCGACAGAGAATTTCACCTAGGAGGATCCGGTTCCAGAAGACCCAGTCATCAACCCTCCAGAGATAACTATCCAGCAGAATGCAACCCCCAACCAACTCAATGGATCCCGTCAACCACTTCCTAGAAACCCTCCAGCAACGGATGACCCAGTAAAAAGACAACTTGAAAGAACGCCAGCTTCGGTGTCTATCTGGGGATTGCTCTCTTTGTCACGAGAGCACCGTCAGAAGTTGATCAAAAGTCTGTCGAACATGGAAGTACCATTGGACACTCCTCCTGAAACCATGGTGGCTTTGCTCACTCCGAATTGTGCCAAGCATGCGGTAACTTTCACCGAAAAAGATCTGCCGCCAGAAGGGGCTGGTCATAACAAGCCATTACATATCACCCTAAAATGCATGGGGAAGTGGGTCCCAGTTGTGTTGCTGGATAACGGGTTTGCCTTGAATGTTTGTCCTCTGCGAACAGCTTACTGCTTGGGTCTCAAGAACAAGGATTTCCAGCCATCAAACGTCGGGGTACGCACATATGACAACACGCGCAGAGATGTAATTGGGGTAGTGCAAATAGAGATAATGGTCGAGGATTTCAAAACTGATGTCGATTTCCATATACTCGACATCCCCTCATCATTCAATCTGCTACTGGGTAGACCTTGGCTTCACCAATCAGACATTATGGCCATCCCATCTTCTTTGCATCAGAAGGTTCAGCTAGGTTTGGCTACTGGCACACTAACCATTCATGGGGATTCTGGGATCCGCCCACATGTGCCGGACAACGCACCATTGCTTGAAATCACTCATGGAGAGGAAAACATTACCCTTGGAGGTTTCTCCTTCGATGTTGCTGGGGGAGTATTCACTATCAAAATAGATGAAGATTTCTTGATCAGATCAACAGCCCTTGACATGAAGCTAAAAATGGAATATTTCCCCGGCATGGGACTTGGCCGCAATAATCAAGGGATAGCTGAATTCCCTGAATTTTCGACAAATAGTCACCGCGCTGGCCTGGGTTATAAGGCAATTGGAAGCAGGTCTAGTCCAAGATGGAAAGTGAGGGCCTGAGCCAACAAGGGGCCTATTCATTTCTTGAAAGCTCCAGAAGCTAATTATCAGGGTGAATCAGAACCTTTCTGGGATATGGAGACCAAAACCAAGCTGCCAGGGTTTGAAATCTTCGCAAACAATACTTGGGAAAGTGATGATGAAGCCGAGAAAAGGGAAGAGCTGGTCAAAAAGCTCCGGGTTGACTGGATTGAAGTTCTTGACTAAAGGAATCTGCTATCACTGTTTGGGGAAGAGAGTCCATTAGATATGGGACTTGTCGAGCCTGCTGCAAAGATTGATGATTTAGAGCCGCTCGAGGACATGAAGCTGATGATGCTGGGTCAAGAAGCTCTGGAGAATGTTACCACGCTTATTATGGATGCCAATGGAATCTATAAAAATTGCACTTTTGTACCTAAAGTCATCTGTACTAGCACTAAATTCGAGTCTGAATCTGAGTCCCGCACTAAGATCGAGTCTAAGTCAGAGCATGAGTCTGTTAGCATTCCACGTCATCACTTTTCTTTTGAGTTTGAGTCCACTCTCATGTATCATGCCCATGGGGCCACCTCCTTTGAAATAAATGAAATCGACTTTGCTTATCTTGTTGTGTCTGAAATAAATTGTGTTGACCCCGATGATGAAGAGATCGAGTTTGAGGAAGAAATTCCAAAAGAACTTCGATCTCTAATCGAAAGGGAAAATGAAAGGCATGCTCAGCCTATAAAAGAAGAAGTTATTTCTATAAATTTGAAAGATGAAAATAATTCGTGCATGGTTCAAATTGGTTCCGGACTATCTTCAGAAGAGTTCAAAGCCCATTCGGATCTCCTGAGGGAATTCGAGGATGTTTTTGCATGGTCACACACAGATATGCCTGGTATTGATCCTGAAATTGTAGAACACCGAATTCCATTGTATCCTGATGCGAAGCCTGTCAAACAGAAGCTAAGGAAAATGAGGCCTGATTGGGTTTTAGAAATTAAGAAGGAAGTTCAGAGGCAGATAGACGCAGGATTTCTGATAGTTACTGAGTACCCTCAGTGGGTCGCCAACATCGTGCCTGTTCCTAAAAAGAATGGAAAAATCAGAATCTGCGTAGATTTTAGAGATTTGAATAAAGCCAACCCAAAAGATGACTTTCCGCTACCACACATCGATGTCCTGGTAGATAACACTGCAGGGCACGCGCTGCTATCTTTTATGGATGGATTCTCAGGTTACAACCAAATTCTCATGGCTCCAGAAGACCGAGAGAAAACTACTTTCACCACGGAATGGGGCACCTACTGTTACAGAGTTATGCCATTTGGACTGAAGAATGCAGGTTCCACTTATCAGAGGGCGGCAACGACTTTGTTGCATGACATGATGCACAAAGAAGTAGAGGTATATGTGGACGACATGATTGTCAAAGCCAAGGAAAGAGAGGGGCATTTACCCGCTCTAAAGAAATTCTTCGAAAGGATCCGTAAGTACAGATTGCGTCTTAATCCCGAAAAATGCAAATTTGGAGTCACGGCGGGAAAGATGCTTGGTTTCATGATAACCACACGAGGAATTGAGGTAGATCCATCAAAGATAAAACTGATTCTGGAAATGGAGACGCCTCGAACAGAGAAGGAGATACGGAGCTTCCTCGGAAAAATCCAGTTTATCAGCAGATTCATCGCTAAGTTGACCTCAACATGCGAGCCGATGTTTCGTCTACTCAGAAAAGGAGTATCGTTCAAGTGGGACGATAAGTGTCAAAAAGCCTTTGAAACCATCAAGGAGTATCTTCAGAACCCTCCTGTATTGATGCCTCCAATACCAGGACAACCTCTTATTCTGTACTTGTCAATTACGTCATCGGCTATGGGATGCATGCTGGCACAGGAAGGCGAAGGCGGAAGCGAGAAGGCTGTTTATTACATCAGTAAAAAGATAATGGAGTACGAAGAGCGATACTCTTCTTTAGAAAAGGTATGTTGGGCACTGATTTGGGCTTCCAAGAAGTTAAGGCACTATATGCTAGCTTATTCTGTAAAGCTAATCTCTCGGATGGATCCACTCAAGTATCTGTTTGAGAAACCGGCACTGACGAGTAAGTTGACACGGTGGTTGCTCATGTTGGCTGAATTTGACATCAAGTACGTCACTCGGAAATCAGTGAAAGGAAGGGCTGTTGCAGAATTCCTAGCAGATCGTCCAGTAGATGGACCAGATGATGTGGAGTTTGAATTCCCTGACGAGAATGTGATGACAACAACCAACGATGTCTGGATGTTGTATTTTGACGGAGCCGCCAATCAAAAGGGTTTCGGAATCGGAGTATTGCTGATCTCACCGGAGGGGTCACACATCCCTCTTGCATTCAAACTCAACTTTGAAGTCACTAACAATCAATCAGAATATGAAGCTTGCATCGTGGGTATGGAAGCTGCTCTGGAAATCGGAGTCAAAAGGCTGGAGGTAGTCGGCGATTCTAACTTAGTTGTGTCACAGGCTAACGGTGATTGGAAGGTAAAAGAGGACAAGCTCAAGCCTTACCACAAGGATCTGGAGGATCTAATCCCAAGATTTCAGATGGTCACATTCACTCATGTCCCGAGACTGAAGAATCGGTTTGCAGATGCCTTAGCAACTCTAGCCTCAATGGTGGAAATACCAGACGGTGTTAAGCTTAGGCCAATCACGATTGAACAGAGGGACAAACCCGTATTTGAATATGTTATGGCTATTGACGAGCCGGGGGATGGTCTACCGTGGTACCATGACATTTGGAATTTTGTTGAAAGTGGTGAATATCCGACAGGAACAGAAAGGAAGGATCAGATTGCTCTCCGGAGATTGGCCTCTCAATACATTATCTGCGGAGGAAAGTTATACAGACGATCGCATTGTGGAGTACACAAGATATGTGTGCACGGAGCAGAGGCTACCATGATCATGGAAGAAATTCATAAAGGAGTCTGTGGTCCTCATATGAATGGCATGATGCTTGCCAAGAAGATTCTTCGTCAAGGGTATTACTGGTCAACCATGGAAACTGAGTGCATCGAATATGTGAGACGGTGCCACAAGTGCCAAATTCATGCTAATCTTATGCATGTACCACCGTCAGAATTACACTCCATGACTTCGCCCTGGCCCTTCTCAACTTGGGGCATTGATGTTATTGGAAGAATCACACCGGCCGCATCAAACGGGCACAAGTTTATTATGGTAGCAATTGATTATTTCACTAAGTGGGTTGAAGCGGCTTCATACGCCACTCTGACAGCGGTACAAGTCGCTCATTTCATCAAGCAAAACATCATTTACAGGTATGGTGTTCCTCAGGCTTTTGTATCAGACAACGGGATTCATTTCAAGGGAAGGGCTGCACAAGTTCTGGAAGAATTCGGAGTTCAGGCTCATAAGTCAACCGTCTATCGGCCACAGACCAACGGAGCAGTCGAGGCAGCAAACAAAACCCTCAAGACAATACTGGGAAAAACCATTGAATCTGCAAGGAACTGGCACGAACAACTGCCACTGGCTTTATGGGGATATCGTACCTCCATTCGTACTGCAACAGGGGCAACACCCTATTCTTTGGTTTACGGCATGGAAGTTGTTCTCCCGATAGAGCTTGAAGTACCGTCTCTAAGAATCATGATCGAGTCAGAGATCAGTGAAGCAGAATGGCAGGGTACGAGATTCAAAGAACTCATGTTGTTTGATGAAAGACGACTCAAGGCTTTACATCATGTTCAGGGTTATCAGCGCAGGATCGCACGGGCATTTAACAAGAAGGTGAAATCCAGGCATTTACAAGAAGGTGACATGGTTTTAAAGGAGATCCGAGCTCCAGTTTACGATCCCCGTGGGAAGTTTCGACCAAAATGGGCTGGTCCGTACATTATCAAGAAGATCTTATCAGGTAGTGCAACGGAACTCATCGACCTTGACGGCAACAGTTTTTCTACTCTGGTCAACATGGACCAACTCAAGAGATATTATCCCTGAGAGAAGCTCGCTGGACTGAAAACCACAAGGGTGGGCAGTGCCAGGCAAAATTTAGAGCAAGCCTGCTAGGTTGAAAACCCACGTTAGGCGACTTAGGCAAAATTTAAGGCAAATGAAAATCAGCTCGCTAGACCGAAAACCTGAAAGGGCGGTACTAGGCAAAATTCAGAGCACAAAAGGAGAGTGTCAACACCCGAGTGAACCCTAACTAGAATTTGAAGCATGAACTACGTCATGACCTGATTCCTTGCAAAAGGATACGTAGGCATCCTCACATTGAGGATCGGTCACTATCTTTCTGAAAGATCTCTCTGAGTTGGTATTCGTTCAAGATGCGCATAAATTCAAAGCAAGGTTTTTATTAATCATCTTTATTTAAAAAGCTTCTTGGATGACATGGCTGAGCATGAAACTTTCAAAACACAAACAAGCATGACCTCCACACGATACATCTAGTAGGTCAAAACAATTTATTTCAAGCACATTAAGATTGAATCTAAAAGTCAAGTTTAGTCTCTATTCTCTCTTGTTTGCATGTCTTCTACCAGCCACCTCACATATCGGTTGGAAAGATTGACACTCGGATACGGGTCCGGCGGGATGACAGTGCGTTCCCTCCAGTTATTTTGATAAGCCCTGAATGAAGCCAGATTGGTATTCGGCAATGCAAAATTCTCAGGTTCTGGTATCTTCTGACGAACTCCGAGTTGGCGGAGAATACGAATTGGGATGTAGAATGTCCAGTGGTTCAGACCAGCCAAGATCATCCGCTGATGCCCCATGTTGCTCACAGACATAGCCGGGATATCTGTCCACATTATGCGCCAAGCAATTGTTTCTGCAGAAACTCGGGCAAAAACCCCAAACCAACCATGCACATCATTGGAAGGTTCCAGATAACCTCTCTGAATAAACCCCCTTGTTTCATGAATCCGCCTCCGGGGCACGGGTTCCAACAGATTCGCCTTATCACAAAGCCATGTCTGCATGAGAGTGAAAACAAGTGAGAAAACCATAGAAAGCCTAAACCCGAGTGCTGAGGTAAAATGAGAACGTGCGAAAAACCAGCAAAAGGAGAGCTGAGTGAGAAACCTACCTACAGGAGCAAAGCACTCCCTTCAAAAATATTGGTCTGACCAGCACGAACCTTATCCAGGCCCATCAAAGTTTCAACCAAAACCATTGGGGCCACGTCTTTGCGCTCCTCAATTTGTATGGCCACCCCAACCAAAGATGAACTGGCCTGACCGTCAGACCGGACAAACAGAAATGCTGCCAGCAAGCAGAAACACAGTGCAAATCCTTCGGGAGAAAATTGCTTGATAATGCGCGGAATGTTGATAACGCCATCTTTGAGCATAGACTTCGCTGCCCGGAAGTTTATCCCAAGCCTAGCGGACAACACATCAGCATAGTTTATCCCGTGCAAGGGGATGATTGGAACCTCCAGAGTGAAGCCTCTGAGGTACGCATGGAACTCCTCCACAGTGGGGCACACTTCATTAAAACCAAAACGGAATACATGCACCTCAGGATCCCAGAATTGTATTGCAGCATGCAGGAGCTCGGGGCGAATGGTTACATCACGGATATAGCGCAATGAAGCCATACGGTGATCCCGAAAGTTGAGCCACCCGAGGCCGTCAAGACCATCGAGCCATGTTCGAACTTGAGCTGGAAGATTCATGGTAATGGAGTACGAGTTTTTGAGTTAACAGGAGAAGGATAATATCCATGCATGAGTTTTATAGGGAAATTGGGGTTGTGAAAATCTGCAAGTCTTGTCATGCGTGCCAAGTTGGGAAATGAGAAGCTTGGGTAGCAGCACGTCACGGGAAATAGCAGGGAAGTCGACGGAAACCCAGAGCACTGTCACAAACTCAAAATTTTGGAATGTTCATCAACAGAGCCGAACGGGTCTTGGACATAACCGACCGGCTCTCACGGAAAAACCAGCCGGCCTTCCAGCCCAGATTCAAAGAAAAATTTCCAGTTTGAGGTCCCGAAACTATCCCCGGACGTATTTTCACTAATGTTTCTGGACATTCAAGTTCTAATGGACATTCAAAAGTTGTGGGAACGATCGGATTGCGATTCCAATCTCATTTGGCCATCCCGGCATTCCAAAACGCTAAATATGCCGAAAAACCGACAAACCGAGGCACCACCACCCCGTTCTCCGGGCATCACTGGTCAAAACCGTCCTCGGCAAACGCATACCGCACTTAGGAACTATCATGAGGCGATATCTGTGGAGAGTTTGAGGTCCAAGGTTCTAAAAACTTGAAAACGGCCGTTTTCGGCTTTTATGAGCATTAAGTTGCGACTAACGGCTCGAAAATCATTTCGGTCAGGTTCTTGATGATATTTTTGCATGGACGCATTCCAAATAGTATTTGAAAGTTGTGCAAGCAATCGGATTGGCAATCCGATCACAATTGAGCAAAAAGAAGCCCCGATACGGACGGATACGGCGAAACCGACCAACCGGCAAGCCAAAACTCCATTTTCCTATTTTGGCAACTTTGACAGCCACGGCAAGCATGGGTAAACATTCAGGGGAGTCATAAAAGGTCACTCAAAGCACTTCGAGGGGTCTCCGCAACCAAAAGCATCAAAATGCACAAAACGGCCGTTTTTGGAGGCATGATCAAAGGCTAAGCTTCGGTTTAAGGGTTCAAATCCCTTATGGCTATTCTTTTTGCAAAGTTTTCTGCTCTACCAGCTCAAGACGAGTATTTGAAACTTGCGTGCGCAATCGGATCGGGATTTCGACCTCGTTTGGGTAGGTAGATACTCCACTGTGTCGGATACGGTAAAACCGACGCCCGAAACGAAATATTGAGAACAAGAGCTCCTTTTCCCGTATTTTCAACAATGTTTTTGCACAAGCAAACCATAATAAGTGTTTAGGGACTGTGGGAACAATCGGATTCGCGTTTGGACTTCATTCGGTCAAATCGGCACGTCAACGGGCCCAATATGCCCAATACGGCAAGTCGGGGCGAGCTAGAACGGCCGTTTTTCCGTCTTTTTGGCAAAAATGTCCATGGAAAGCATGAACAATCATCTGTGACAGTGAATTAAGATTGTCGAATCAACTTTTTGGGAATCCGAAGTATTAAAGTCCAAATACGGCCAAACGGGAGCTGTCAACGGGCCGAAACGCGTTCGAGTGTCGATTTTCCATTTCAATCATTCAAGCAAGTTACGATAACTATGTATGACTTGTTAGAAGCATTGTTTGTCATGTGATATACAAGTTCCGAGTTTTTTGTGTCTCGAGTCACATTATTGATAATCATTTCGGGTTTATTGAGTCCACTCGAGTCTTCATTTTCAAAGTTCTGTCTTACAGTCAAAAAGTCTTTATTTTTCCAGGGGCATATTCCACAAACTTCTCAGGATTCCTATGTTCCTTTGATCAATCATGCTTGTTAAACTCAGTTTTAAACTCGAAAGAAAGCTAGTATGGATAATTTGAAATAATAAAAGTGCAAGAATCATATAAACATCCGTGCATCATCCATAAAAAAGTGCAAGTACATCCATCTGAGGGCAAACCTGGCCCAACATCATCATCCCTATCTACTCGGCTCGCAAGCCGTACTCATAAAAAAGGCAAAAAGGGGCAAACGGGCGCCCAAATAAAAAACGAGCTCGCAGGCTCGACCTAAAAGCCACTACGACGTCTCTTGACCACAAGGCGCTCAGGCGTGCTAGAGTCGTCGTCCTCATCACTACCACCATCATCATCATGGTCATCATAATCCTCGTCACTACTGCTCTCCTCCCGAGGAGCCCATCTCCGAGCGGGTACAGAACTCCCGCGTGCACTCGGCCCAGGCCTTTCAACTAGTACCCCGCCAGACGGTGGAATCAGAGCTGTGACACGTGTCGGCTCTCCCCTGGCGCGCTTCATCAAAGGCCTCCTCACCGGTCGTGGAGGAGGAGCCACATCCTGCATAAAAATCTCAACGTCAATAAGCAAATTCAAAGCATTCAAAATTCAAGAAAAGCAGCACACAAAGGATACCTGATCCGAATCACTGTCAACTGAGCCCCTGCGCTCCCTCGGTCTACGGTGGCTCCCAGACGCTCCGCCGCCCGTCCCGTGGTCACCTCTAGTGCCACGTCTACCAGTACAGCCTCCGCGACCACTCTCCGCTCCTCTGGCTCTATCACTAGCTCCGCCTCTACGGCCACCTCGGCAGACGCCTCCATCACCTCTTTCGCCACCAGCTCCATCATCTCCGTCATCACCTCCTGGGCCAGGCACCAAACCGGGCTCAAGTCGGTCCCGTGTCGAGATAACCTCACCCAGCATGAGGCGACGCACTAAAGCCTCCAGATCCCGAGAGTACTCGATCTGAGACCGGGCCCACTCAACGGGAATCTGCAATGAAAGTTGAAAGTAACATCAGGTAAAAAGACTGGGGCATAAAGACCCAATGTCTCAACTCAAAATTCAACCTAAGGCTCCAGCCAGCCTAAAAGCTCAAACAATGGTCACAACCCGAGCTCTAGCTTAAATCCCCGACAAAGGCCAATCCAAAGCCCAAAGCCCTGCCAAAAGCCAAATCCAAGGCCCAAAACCTCAACAAAAGCAAACCCGGAAACCAAACCCTAACCAAAAGGAAAGACAGTAAAGCAAAAGAGGCACTCTGTTGTGCCACCCACTTTTTAAGAAAAGAATGTTGACCTCGTTGTCGTCAAGTGTCGAAACATAAGTATCACGTGATTATCCTGCGGGCCGATCCTTTCAATCAACTGTCCTTCGGGATAATCTTTTCAATCAACTGGTCAGGCAACTGTCTTGCGGGACAACGTTTTAATCAAGTCATCCCGCGGGATAGTTTTTCAATCAGTTTTGAGATAGATGTCTAGATTTATCGTTGTTTCTTAGAAATAAGATTTGTCACCCGTTGTAGCCGCCTAATCAGCGCATCCAATTGTTTAGCAGCCCAGCTGGCGCAACCCAATCATTTTAGTCACCATGTAGGTGCATTTAATTATCCAATCATTTCAACCACCTCGTTGCTCAGTAGGTAGTCGCATCTAATCATTTAATCACTCCGTTAAATAACTTTCTTTGATTCACGATGTAATGGCTTAAGCTTATTTAAATCGTTTTGAGGGTTACGTACCCGTAAATCAATTGTGAGGACCAAGTGTCCGTTTAAATCAATTGTGAGGACCAAGTGTCTGTTTAAATCAATTTTGAGGACCAAGAGTCCGTTTAAATCACATTTTGAGGACCAAGTGTTCGTTTAAATCACATTTTGAGGACCAAGTGTGCGTTTAAATCAATTTTGAGGACCAAGAGTCCGTTTAAATCAATTTTGAGGACCAATTGTTCGTTTAAATCAATTTTGAGGACCAAGAGTCCGTTTAAATCACATTTTGAGGACCAAGTGTCCGTTTAAATCAATTTTTGAGGACCAAGTGTTCGTTTAAATCAATTTTGAGGACCAAGAGTCCGTTTAAATCACATTTTGAGGACCAAGAGTCCATTTAAATCACATTTTGAGGACAAACTGCCTGTTTAAATCCTCCTTAAGGGTCTTGGACCTGTTGGAATCATGTTTGCTCATTTAAATCCGGCTTGAGGGCCTTAGATCTGTTTAAATCATGTTTGCTCATTTAACTCTAGTCTGAGAGCTAAGTGCTCGTTCAAATCCATGTTAATCATCTTATCACGTTAGCGTATGCGTGAATTATGTTAATCATCTCGATTCACGTTAGCATATGCGTGAATCCTATTTGGTAGTCTTGCTTCACGTTAGCGTATGCGTGAATCATGTTAATCATCTCATCACGTTGGCGTATGCGTGAATCGCGTTTTAGTAGTCTTGTTTCGTGTTAGCGTATGCGCGAATCATTTCGACTCCGGTCTGAGAGCTAAATGCTCGTTCAAATCATGTTAATCATCTCAATTCACGTTAGCGTACGCGTGAATCATGTTAATCATCTCACTTTCACGTTAGCGTATGCGTGAATCATGATTAGTAGTCTTGTTTCGCGTTAGCGTATGCGTGAATCATGTTAATTATCTCTCTTCACGTTAGCGTATGCCTGAATCATGTTGATTATCTCTCTTCACGTTAGCGTATGCGTGAATCATGTTGATTATCTCATTTCACGTTAGCGTATGCGTGAATCCTGTTTAGTAGTCTTGTTTCGCGTTAGCGTATGCGCGAATCATTTCGACTCCGGTCTGAGAGCTAAGTGCTCGTTCAAATCCATGTTAATCATCTTATCACGTTAGCGTATGCGTGAGTCATGTTAATCAGTCTTGTTTCACGTTGGCGTATGCGTGAATCATGATTAGTAGTCTTGTTTCGCGTTAGCGTATGCGTGAATCAAGTTAGTCAGTCTTGTTTCACGAATCGTGTTAATCATCTCACATCACGTTAGCGTATGCGTGAGTCATGTTAATCAGTCTTGTTTCGCGAATTGTGTTAATCATCTCACATCACGTTAGCGTATGCGTGAGTCATGTTAATAAGTCTTGTTTCGCGTTAGCATATGCGTGAATCACATTGACCGTCTCATTCCGCATTAGCGTATGCGTAAATCCTGTGAAGTAGTCTTGTTTCGCGTTAGCGTATGCGCGAATCACTTTCCAACAATCGCTTGCACAAACCATGTTTTGAAAATCACTTGTTTAATCACGAAAGCGCTTGAATACATAGCCCCGAAGAACTACGCTGGTCTGATCCCTACAACGGGGTACGTAGGAAGCTCCTGAAGCTCGACCAATTGCTTTTGATGTTTTCCTTTGTAGCTTGAGATGTATCGCGGGGAACGAGTCGGGCTGTCTATGTCTTAAACGTCACTCATACCAAACAATGGTATTGAGTTCCGTCTAAGAGGGGCAACTGTAGACACCCCGATTTTGAATCCGGGATGCACTCGGGCACTCCCGATGACGAAACGGACCAATCATGGTTACCCGAGGCTTGAGAAAAGGGGCTTGAACTTGCACCAATCAACCTAACACCACCTGACAAGTCAAAACAACCATCCAACCAAACAAAGCCACCAAGGACCTTGAACGCTCAAGCTTGAGGCCTTGAGCGCTCAATCCCTGAAAAACACCTTGAGCGCTCAACCCCATGGCTTTGAGCGCTCAACTCTGGTCCAGTCAGCAATTCTGCAGAGCATCTAATCATGAGATCTCCCTGCATGGGAGCATCTGGGATAATCTTCTACGATTCCTATACGTATAACACACTCTACCATCACCCTAAGACTACTCCTAAACTACCCCTAATTTCCCATTTGAAAATCAAAACCCATTTTTCTCTCTCCATTTTCCCTCCTACCCTCCCTCTATAAAAGCCAACCTTCACCCCT